>QXCR01000133.1:0-159340 GCA_004380135.1 Stemphylium vesicarium | reverse complement strand
TAGGAAACAGATATGTGTAGTCCTTGTTTATGCAGTGACTGTCTGCTCGTTTGTTGTTTGGCCTAGGTGCCACTTTCTTGTTCCAATTCTAGTGCTTGTAATAAAAGCTATAGTGGCTTCTATACCAGCTTTAGTGTGGAGAAGGAGAGGTAGGGTAATCGGTCGGTGTTGGATTGTCTCTTTGAGTTGTTCTCTCTCTATGTTGTAGCGAGGGCATTCTAGAAGGAGGTGTTTTGGTTTAGTGTTTGTTGATTTCACGCTTGTTAGTAAAAGACGCGAACATTTTCTTCATCTTTATCATCCTGAGCCAACTGCGCGAGGTCTTTGACAACCTTGGCCTTTCCAGATCTTTCTTCAAAGTCCTCGCCGAGCCTCATCACGCAGCTGAACGCTACGTTCCAGCCATTCACGCCCGAAGCGTAGAAGGCTTCAGCCACAGCAGCATCACGGCTCCCGCATCGGATCATGCTGTAGATCTTGTGCCCATTGAAGTGTGCCCCATGGACAAAAGGCTCGCGTGCTTGACAAGTGCTCAGAATCAAGTAATAAGCAAGCGAAGTGTTTTCCAATGCTTCTTCCTGTTCATCGGTGCACTGTCCGCAGATGCCAGTATAACTGAGCTTTTCCGCATGGCTGGCGGTGCAGTCATACACATTGTTCTCAAGGGGAGTGGTCATTGGAGCGGATGCCCATACGGTCGGCGTTTCAAGACTGACAGGCCTAGCTTGCACCATTGAGAGCAGTTCTGGAACACAGTGGTTTGGATCCACGTTCTTCATGCGCAGAAATGCCCTGGTCGGCTTCTCGTACCAAAGTTCGGTGCTTCCAAATCGCAGAAGCCATTCGTATTCCTTGTATTCTGCCGCGGTGGCTTGGTGGCGTGTGACCAGAACGTTGCGCCGGCAAGGAGCAATCCTGATAAGCTGGCTTTCGATACAGTGGATAGACTCATCCGCATATTGCGTTCGTATGAATTCGTTTGGCGTTTCCACTTCTATGTCCGGTTTGAACGAAGCCTCGAAGTGCACAGGAGCGGGCGGAGGAGGTGGTGGTGATGGTGGCGGTGGCGGCGGTGGTGGAGGTGGAGGCTGAAGAGTGTTAGAAATTAGACAGATAAAAAGCGAGTCTTCGACATACAGGAGGCGGTGGTGGTGGTGGTGGAGGAAAGGCAACCGGAAAGTGCAGAGGCTGATGTACACCAGTAAATGGTGGAGGCTATGTAAATATTAGTCTATTTCTCTCTTGTCATTCTAATGAATGTATGCTTATCTTACCGGTGGAGGAGGAGGGGGAGGGAGAGGGGGAAGAGGACAAGGCCGAATTGAACGGTCCGCTAGTCTCTGATTCATTGGGACTACAGAGCCGCTTTGTTCCGATCCAAGATATCGCCTGGTGAGCGGAGGCTCCGGATTGAGATCTTCGCGGGTCAGCTCTCCTTCCTTTGTTTTGGATTCGGCTCGCTGATCGTTCTGTATCGCAGGTTGAAATTCTCCCGCATCACAAGAACGGTCTTTCAGTGAATCTGTCATTGAGTATAAGCGTTTCCCAGTATCAGAAGCAGCATGTAAAACCGTACTGTGCGTGCCATAGTTGCTCATCCCACTACCGTCCACTTCATGGGGCTTCAGGGCTGTCGTATTGCCATTTTCGGCCAGTGTTCGAATGTCTCGTTTGTGGGAAGTGAATGTATCCGGCTGTGACTCCTTCGAGGAAGATGAGATCACACACATCGAGGGACCACTTTCGACAAAGACCAAATCTTCGTCCATGGATTCTCGATTAGCTATTGAAAGTAAAAGAACTTGAGGGTGGGGTCAGGAAGAAGAACGCAGGCTGCTCGAGGTATAGATGCTTTTCGTGGATAAAAACGAACAAACAAGCGTGCGGCTGCTTTATGGTCCGGTCCTCATTAGTTATTTGACGAAAGCACCGTCCAAGGTAAAGAGGAAGATATCTAAAGCCTCAAAGGGCATTTTTGGTGAGGCGTCGTACCCAGCTTAGTGAGGAAAGCTTGATAATCCCAGCGATTGGTTTTGGATCTCGGTATTCCCTTGCAGACCGATCACTCTATCAGTTGGTTCCACGTAATCGTATGAATCATGCGTCTGTCTGTTGTACGTGGCAGTTCTGCACCTCGAGAAAGAGAGCCAGTAGGATTTCGGTGCCATACACACCTAAGTGCTAGCAATGATGACCAAGAGGATCGGCCGCGGAATCAATGCTACCCGGATAACTTGCCTCACTCAAAAATTGCGTCTTTTGGCTCTTGTATGGGGTGCCACGAGCCGCGTGCCATGGCTCTTGGGCTACACCATGCTTCATTAATAGGAACCAGAACATACATTGTGTAAAGTGAAGCAGCTTAAGGCGATGCTGAGGGGCGCTAGACTGGTGGAAGCAGCATATGATAAGCCTGATGCGTTGAGCCCTTAATGCGTATTGTATGGGGCGTGAGCCAGTTTTTGTGACCCTCGTAGCCGACTTTCTAGGGTGCGACCAGTCCTTCTCGACAATGATTCTTGGACGCGAGGAGTAACCCTAGTACGGGAATTGTCACGGAAGCAAGATCCTGGTCCGGAAGAGATGAGTCCACTGTTCCACTATTCAGATATGCAGTGTGACGAGTTCCGGGATTCCCATTGGATGCTACACAGTCTAGACTACAACCTGCGAGAGCTTGACAAAGATTGAACTAAGATCTGGGTAATGAGGTGCCCTTAAGCCCCGTGCTGTTCGATATTACGTTGTTCCAGCTAATTCCAGATCCCGAAGTACCTGGCTTGAGATATGCTTCCAAGGATAACGGCCCAGCCAGTTTGCTGAGGCTTCCTGTAGTATTCCAGACGATATAGGTTTCTAGTTTCCTGGGAGTTTGAAGGAAGCGAGTCATGCCGATCGACTGCAGATTGTAGGCGAAAGTTCTCGCGATATGCATATGCAGGTCACACCGCTTTATCCGGAGAAGGCAGCCAATGAGGGTTGAAAGGGCGTAACTAACAGCTTTGTCAGAACATGGGAGGTAATAGAGAAGAGGAATATCATTACCTACTCGAAATAGAATAGTAGCCTGTGGCTGAATATGGCTATGCGGGATGGAAACGCTAGTCGAAAATGAGGCTTCCGGTGAAGCTTCCATCATGGATGTGCCACTCCAGCGCGCGCGACGATCGAAAACATGAAGCGTCCACGGGAATAAGAAAAAAAAGAAAAAGAGAAAAGTACAACTTGGAAAGAAATCGTTTTCTCAAGGCCGAAACGAATAGGAAAGAGTCTGGCAGAAGCTGAAACTACACCCGCGCGGTGGAGGCGTCTTCCGCGTGAGTGGAAACATGGAATGGTATAGCTCTCGAAGAAGAGAGATAGAAAGAAGGAGATGGATGATTGAGTGGAGGAGTTAAGGTGTAAGAGAAGAAGATACGAGTGTCAGCGTGGGCAAAGGCCTATAAGTACATGCCAGAAGTGGGACCATAATTCCTGTCTATTTCAGGACCATGGTGGGGAAAGGAACCTCGATGCTAGCGTCGCTGTCTCGGACCGTACATCCAGAATAGGTATACGGTTAGTCGACAGACCATGGTGGTTGGAATACCTGAGTCTGTCCGGAGACGCGGTAGGCACCAACCTTCGGAAACAGTGTACCGGCTAGCCGCCCATCATAGCAGTCGACCCCTCAGGCAGATTGCGAACCAAGATCTGTACATAAAAACATGGCTAGAGATTCGAATAAATCGAGCAGAATCGTCAAATAGGAATGGGACTGTCACCTTGATATTCACGTGCCCTCAAAACAGCTAGCGTGCCAAGTGCCCCAGGCGTCATCGTAGCTCCCCAAGCTCGCGACTCCACACCAGAGGCATCTCGACATCTCCAGCTCGCCGTAACGCCACACATCTGAACGACCGGTCCAAATTCTGCGCGTATCCATCCGTCGCGTCACTCCTACCCAACTTCCAGTACCGAACACAACCCGCGCAACACCACTCTTCCAACATTCAACAATGGCGAACGGGTACACACCACGAAACATGTGACTGCAAGAAGGGAAAGCTAATGCTCGCAGCTGGGCCCCCATCATCGGCCTCATCGTCGTCGTAATCTTCTGCGCCGCAGCCTGGGTTCTAGCGCCAAAGGGTGAAAACCAGACGTACGTTCACCGCACCCTCCCTTCGTCCAAGGCCGCAACCACGCCCTCCAAGCCCTGTCTCCGCACCAAGCACTCTCTAGAACAATTACGGGTTTTATCAGAGAAGCACCGCGACGCTGCAGGAGGCGGCAGGCGTGTACACTTTGCCAGCCATGATACCCGCATCCGCGCCGAGGACAGCGAGCCCCGTTCCCCGTATATATCCGAGAAGAGGACTTGAGAGGAGCAGATTTTGGAGGCGCCCGAAGATAGCAAGGAATGCTGGCTAACTAGTCCGGACAGGGTTTGGCGATCTACTCTCGTACTTTCGGCGGCTGCCATGTATATTATGTGGGCTATTACCTTCCTCGCACAACTTCATCCGCTTATCTCGCCTGTACGAAACGACTTGCGACCGGAATATAATGGGGGACGCTAGCGTGTTGGATAATATTTACATGCGCAACGAATGCAATCACGCGGGCGGGAATGTGGCTCGAAACAGTCATTCAGCCGATAGGAAGTATGGTCCACGCCGAGAGGCTGCGCCGTACGGAAGAACTACTGTGCGCTGAGGGACTGTCTAAAGGAGCCGATCATGGAAAGTTGGGTTTGAGCATGTCAAACCTGGCGCGCATTTGCACACTTGGTCTGGCGCATTACGGAACTTCTTTTATTTAGGCTTGCTTGTACAAATATCAAATGGGGTATCATATTATGCTTTGAAGTCAACGACACGACACCTCATCTGCTTTCCATGTCAAGAAGCACTTATCAAATCACCCGCCCAGCCCCAAAGAGAGCCTGCTACCGTCCACTCGCTCAAATATCCTTCCCATCCCGTTCCTAGCCCAGCCGCGCGCAGTATCCCCCATCCTACCAGCGTTCTCATCCCTGCCCCGACTCCAACCAGTATGCCAGCTCTGAGATACCCACAGTCCATGAGTATCTCCAGCGCAGCAATATTATTCACAATAACCGCCCAACTAACCGCCGTCGCCGAGCTAGGCAGATCATACTCCCATATGATAAGCAAAATAGGAAAAAGCTTTGTGCAAGAAGACACTAACAGCGCCGTCGACAAAGGCGTCGCTTTAGTGAAATGCGGTATACACCTCTGCCACAGCCTCCTCACCGCACCAGGCAAGCGACTCGGGTTGTAAGCACACAGTAGCCTGATGGGGAGGTGAAACGCCAGAGTACACAGCGTGACCAAGCAGAGAAAGAACAGGTACTGTAGTCCCAGCGGATGCGCCTGCAGCACCACAGCATTCGTTATCCCATCGTGCGGCGGCACAAGCGGACTCGTAGACGAAACGTTGGTATGCGGCACGAATTCGGTCGGCGACGAGGAAGGATGATACGGCGACGAAAGCGGAAGGGGAAGTTTCTCTATCCGCGCCCACGTTAGGTAGACGTCGAAGAGCAGGAGTAGGATTGCCAATCTGAGGATCGATCGCTACAACATTATACCACATTAGCTTGCATCCTCTCCAGTTCATGCCCCAGCACTTGTGTAAATAGAGCGTTACTACTCACATCAAACCGATCATCCCCCCTCTCCAGCCGATTAAACAGCAAATGCCGATACACCTCCGCCTTAATCAACACCAGGTCGATAAACAGCACTACAAAGTCGTGCTCGACGTATTTGTCCGCGAATTTCTTGCACACGGGACATTGGGTTAGGCGCACGCCTTTGCCCAGGGCTCGATCGTCGGCTTTGGAGTAGGTTGTGTAGAGTGTGCGCACGGGGGTGCGGCATGAGATGCAGATGGGCATGCTACGGTGATGGTGGGGGTTGTGGTAGTGGATGGATGCGAGGAGGTCACATTGTGTGTTGGAGGAGAGGACGTGGGAGAATGTGGTGTGCGGCGGGTTATGGTGATGAGGCGACGCGTAGATGGAGGGACGATGCACGCACGACGCGGTGACGATGTTTGGGGAAAGCTGCCAGGGCGGGGATTAGTATGGGGGGCATAGCTTGCTCATGTCTGGCATCCACACACTGCTACCACTGCCACTTTTACACATACTACGCAACCAGTTTCCCTCCAATTACGATATCTTCGATTCAAAAATAAAGCTAGCGCTGGCTGGCTTTCTCTCATGTCTTACATACAAGATTTGGTGTGTTGCAATACAATTCATACTTTTGACGCCAGTCCCGCACCCTCCCATTATACTGATGATGCACCTATTCAACGCCTCGCGTTGCAAGAATGGGAAACAGACAGACACAAACCCCAAATACACTCAATCATCGTTCCCGGTATATCTTTCACAATGTTCCAACTACAAGTCCCCTACATGTCGCACGAGACGATTAGCGGGCAGCTTCTTCAACAACGGCGCTCACGTCCCGCGCTCTCTGGATCCATGCTTGATCATCCATGTCCCGTCCGAGAACATCGCTGCCTAGGATGATGCGCATCACCTCAGCTAGGCCGATGGCGTTCTCGGGTCCGCCGAATAGTGCGCCTGTTCGTCTGCTGACGGTAGCCCATTGCTCAACGAGATAGATGATCCACTTGACGAGTAGCTTGCGGTTACGGCCCGCGAATGGGTGTTCTTGTGCATACCATAGTGCCTCAAGAGTGGCGACCAGACCCTCAAAAGGCGCGTTGAGCCTGATGAAGACGTCGATCGGCCATGTCAAGTTGGCGTTCAGCGCCAGGTTCTGCGTATTGGGCGCATTGGCGTCGTGCACGTAGAACTCCAAGTCGTACTGAAGGATTAGTTGCAGGACGATGTTTACAGGGAAGACATTGTCGTTGAGGTTGGTGCGGTGGCCGAGGTCTTCAACCTTTAATGCAACAATCTCCCAAGGCGCGCCGTGGCGATCTGCGACTGCGTTGCGATGAGTCTGATCAATAAGGTTGGTCCATGTTGAGCGAATATCAGGCACGCTGCGGTAGTCGGCGGCGTGGTAGATGAGGAGACAGATGTCATAGTATCCCGCTTGATCGGCGTAGTCGTGGTAGAGCTCGTCAAGAGGGTGGATTTGCCCGTTGAGATGCTCGACGACGTCTTCTCTCCGCTTGCCAACAAGACGCTCATCGCCCTTGATTCTCTGTAACACGTCGTCTTGGATGTTGGCAATATCGAGATGATCGCTGATGTTACGCAGCAATTCTTGTCTCGATTGCCGGTTACGTACCCCGGTCTCAGAGAATCCAGTCATGCGTGTCGAAGCATTGGCCTTGGCCCGTGAGAGATACTCTATCCTCTTCTCTAGAGTCAAGGGTAAAGCGCTCTTGGCAAGCTGGTATTGTGTCTCCGCCGCGCTCAGGTAGTCGTTGTAGTGAGCGTAGTAGCGCCATAGCAGGTCCGCATGAGCTAGGTTCGTCTCTGAGCTTTGGCGCAGGTAGTCAACTACAAATGGCGAGTTGATCTCTAGCAAACGCTCGGCCCATCCATTTTGCATGTACCAGTCATACAAGTAGTTCTGGAAGACTTCGTCGTCTGAGCTGTTGATCTGCTCGTACGCTTCGTGCTTGCGGCGGGTGACTTGTGAGATGACGCCATCCGGTACGGGTTCCTGAGTATTGTAGGCATGGTCGACAGCCTCGATCACGTTGCAGACCAAGGTGTAGCAAGAGGCGCGTTCTTCATAAAAGTGACGTCGTGCATCGTTCGCATCGCCAACTTGCTCACGAGCGTCTCTCACCCAAGATAAAGCCTTGTTGCCGCGGTCCCACTCCTGTGCAACTTTAAGTGCAAGTCTGATAGCACCTGGACGGCGTGTTAGCAATGGTCAAAACGTACGACTCAAACTAGCTTACCGGCATAGAATTCGAGCTGAATGTATTGGTTAACAGTTGCAGATAAGTTCTCGTGGCTCAGGCTCTTCGCCACTTGTTCGAACAGTCTCAAGCTGTCGTTGAGCAGGATACGCCCACGCTCAGCATTTGCACCAATGTCTGCCGCCTTCTTCAAACTCTCTTGTGCCTTGAAGATGACGACATCATCTGAGCTGCAGAAGCTGCCACACTTCCTCCGAAGAGCCTCGGCGACTGATTCGACATTCGAGCCCTTGGTGATGTTGCGGTTCACGATAGCCTTGACTAGCTCCCTGGCAATCTCCTTGCCCTCCTTGACGGAGAAGAGGCCTTGGAAGGTGAGTTGACGCACTCTTCCTTGGAGCTGGGGATCCGGTAGCAGTACTAGGATGTCTTCCAGACGCTCCTCGAAAAGTACGAGAACGAAAGAAATGCCTTCAACAATGTTGTTGATCATCTGTAGCAGGCTGGTGAGAGCTCTATTCTCGCCCTGCAGCTCAACTTCCTCTTGCCGAGATGATGCGCGTCCCAAAGCCTCTGGGCCAGCCAAGCCTTCGATGAAAGACTTGTTCGATTCCAAAAACTCTTGAAGTTGGGCCAAGCAGCGTTGCACCTCCTGCAACTTGGTAATCTTGTGCGTCGATGTAAGAGCCGGTCCGGTTGGGGTCGCAACCTCTGTGATGATTGGAGAGTTCCAAATAGAGCGCACGATACGCGATACGTACATCGCAATACCATCGTGTCGTGGTGATGCGCGGACGTTTTCGACGCTTAGACCCTCTACAGTCGCACTCTCCGTCAAATGCGCCTTTCCACCAAACTCGATGAAGACTCTGCGAGCAAAGTCTAGAACTTCAGGATCTGTGACCTTGGCGATTCGTGAGTCCGGTCCAACATCCGAACCTTGGCCGCATGCGACAGCCAGAGCGGTTGCTGACGTCTCAGCTAGACCATACTGCTTCGCAAGCTTACGGATATCAGCCTCAGCACCTTCGTGACCTCCAATCTTGACAATCGAAGCGAAAATGTCCACCAGTCTTCTCCGTCGAACCGTCTCGATACCGTTGGATGTGATGATGGCGTACTCGCAGAGCGGCTTGTCGAACTGGGTGGAAAGCTCGTTGCCGAAGCCAAGGGGTTCATTGCTTGCTGAAAAGGGTTCCGATACCAGGCCGATATCCTGCACTCTTCCCACAAGTTCTGTGAACAGACCAGTCTCAGTGTACCGAGGAGGCTCTGAGCTTTCCCGCTGACCGAGTAATCCCGAGTGGGGCGCAGAAACGAACATGTGGTGGTTGGGGTCGTTTGGCGATCTGAGGACGAAGGAGAAGAAAGCGCCAGGCGCGTATCTGGTTCCAAGTTTAGTCTCCCGAAGCCACCTCGACTCGAATCCAACCGCTGAGCCTCCTTGGTATGGCTGTACTTGTGTCGAATTGCTCTGTTGCGAAGGTTGGCCGTCGTTTGGTGGGAAGCGAATGTGCCGTAACTGCATACTGCTTGGTGCACTTGTGGTGTTTGCGCTCCATTGTCCTCCAGACGTTGTGCTCAGGTACAATCTGCAGCCCGACGATGTGATGGCCATTAGAGATAGGTTGTCCGCCTCGGTGCTGGAGATGGGGCTCAGGCTGACAATCTGCATCTTGTCCAGCACACCCGTCGGCCGTACGATGTGCCCACACATGGTCTCGATCTGTGTGCGCGTTCGGGTTAGGGCGCTCTCGAGGACGTTCGGCGCGCGCATGTAGTAAACCTTGATAGTTCCGTTGGTAGAAAGCGTGTACAAGACGCTCCTGCTGTCGTCAATGACCATCTCTTGGATACCAGCTTGTCGAGTCGGTCCGTAGAATGGCAGTGCGGGTAGGCCAATGGAAGTGGTGACATGGTTCGTTTTGCTGCATTTGCTGGAAAACCACTTGTCCTCCTGTTGGTAGTTCAACTCGTATACGTCCTCTGTCTGTCCGTCGCCAAAGAATATGCGTCCTGTCGTGCTCGAGCCGGCAATCGCCGTTACGTTGATCTTCCTGACCGAGGTTGACAGCCCTGTGCGGTACATTGTGATGCCGTGAACACCCTCCGGGCCTCTTTGGCACTCTACGGCGATCAAGAAGATGTCTGACACTGTCGCGACAACTAGGAGGTATTCGATGGTGGGCACAAAGACACCGGCACGCGGCTTAACCAGCTTTACGCAGGTAATGTTGCTCGGCTGCTCCTCGAAACCGACGAGTTCGGGGTTTGGATGCGTGTAGTCCCACAGGTAGACCTGGTTGTCCACGACGACCCAGGCGTGGTTGATCTCGGCGAACAAGCCCATGCTCGTCGACATTTGCGTGTGGTCGACCTGCTCGAAGACGGCCTCGGGAAGCTTATAGGATCGGAGTTTCTGGAAGGGCGCCCATGCCTGACCACTCGGTATCTCGTATTCACCAGAGATGCCCTCTGTTCCGTCTGATTAGCATCTCAACCATCTTCATCCGCTGCCGCCCGACTACTCACGTCCAATGTACGCCTCTAGAGCTGGAAACCTGTTGTCCCTATCCAACATGCTGTTGATGGTGCGCGATGCGCGATCTATGGGGCTCTCTGCAGGCGGCGCAGGCAATGCTTGCTGTTGCTGCGAATGTGGTTGTGACATGGTGGCCGGTCGTGTGAAGCCAGGCCGATTGGGCGCAGGCGTATTGACAAAAGCGCCGGGGGTTGGGCGCTGTGGCGTCGCGGGCGCCATCTGGAAGGCCATGATGGGCTGTATATGGTGTTGAAGGGTTGCGCTGGTCGCGGCTCGGGGAGAGCGAGCTTCAGGTCGAGGTTGAGAAGACGCGCCGGCGATATGACGTGCACATTAGCTGGGCGCGATTATTGAGATGATGAGATGGTAACAAAGACGCGCAGATGAGAAGACTGAAAAAAGAGGATTGGGGCCCGGGACCACTTCGCGACGGTGAGGCTCAAGCACAAGCTGCAAAAGTGACGAGCGACAACAAAAGGTTGTGCTTGGCAAAAGACAGGGATCACTAGCTGTTCGCGTTTGAGCGCGTTTTGATTCCCCAAACTTTTTGATAGTCTTCATTGTCTCGCCCACGACACTTTCGACACGCCTACGCCTTGTTTGAAATTTTCGCCTGGGGACTCGTATCGTATCGACCGTATACGCACATTGTTGTTCCTCCGCCGCACGTCCATCACGCCCACCATCGCCATGTTTCTCTTCCGTGCTACATTGCTGCAAAGGCAGCTTTTTGCGCCCGCTCGCCTCACGTGCATCCGCCATGCCTCCACTTCGACGTCGGAAAACATTGTGCTCCCCCGCCTGCAGTCGGACCTCAAGATTGCCATGCGCTCCAAGAATAAGCCTGCTCTGAATACCATCCGCGCATTGCAAGCCGAGATCATCAACGCTTCGAAGACGGCCAAGCCCATCACCACCGACGGCGCCCTCTACTCGTTGATCCAGAAGCAGATCAAGTCTTCTTCGGCATCCCTCGACGAATTTCGCAACGCAAAGAGGGAGGACCTGGTCGAGAAGGAGCAGCTGCACTTGGATGTGCTGAAGAGCTACGCCGAGGAGATTCCCACTGTCAGCGAGACTGAGATTGATTCGCTAGTGGCGAGCGTCGTAGAAGGCCTAGAGGAAGGCAAGAGGAATTTCAACAGTGTTATGGGCAAAATAATGGGAGGGACCAAGGGCCGACCTCTCGACCTCGAGTACGTAACGAAAAAGGTACAGGAGGCTGTAGGAGCGAAATGAGTGGGCTGATGTATCATGACCAACATCATTGGACGACCTGTATGAATACTGTATATATCGCGACATAGATCACCGACACCGCTCTTCATGATATTGGGCTGGAAAAGACTCGGCTGGCTTTCCGCATACTGAGGAATTTGCCCACACAGCAGCAACTTTCTCCAACATGTTGGATGTAGCAGGGCCAATGTTGGCATCAGTCAGACCTGATAACAAGCGTCTCGTTGGGTCCCGCCGCCGCCAGCATGTGTGCCCGCGAACATGGCAGCTTTGACAACCCAACGTCGCGGGGCATGGTTGGGAGCGTCAAAAGAACCCCACTTGTTTGCAATACCGCCGACCATGTTGCATTAGGTGTTGTGGCTGAGAGCGAACCAGGCGGATAACTGCGCCGCGGCCCACACGCACCCGGTGAATCTTCCAAGGTCGGTTCCATCTGACGTCACCCGCAGTCTAGGACATTGCACGGCGGACATGCATCCCATCCAATGCAGACGGCATCAATACCTCAGCCGTAAGGATAGCCCGGACAGAGTCGTGCCTTTTGGGCGACAGAAGAAAGTCTCTGTCTCTGCTGGCCCTCATGATGATGCAGGCGCTGCAGAGGAGCCCGCAAGACAGCGAACATGCCCAACGACGGCGCCCAAGTCTTTCTCCAACTCACATGAAACTGTACCACGGGGAAACCAGTGACGAATGAGAGACTAACCAGCTGAGGAGTGCCAGGGGTGCCGCCCGCCAGTCATGTCACGCCCCAGCGCCCAGGCCAGATGCAGGGAGTGCAGCATGGGCGAGGGCCGATGACGAAGCCCGTCGCGAATCCTGCATGTAAAGTTGGTTGCACCCACACACCATCGAATCTCCGGAGAGCCTGGAATCCAAGCCTTTATATTCCTGCCAGTCCACTTGTTCGGCCGCCATCTGTCTCTCGCGTCACTGTCGCTGGCTCTTCAGTACACGCCCTCGTCACGTTTAGCCATCTCCTCGGATAGACAGTCGGCAGCCCCGCACCACACTACCTCATACATCATCAGTCGCGAAGCAGCAAGCCGCACTTGACCGCACAACCATGTCGGCCTACCGCTCCTCGACGGGCAATCTGGATCGCTTTGAAGAGCCGCCTCGCGGTGGTGAACGATGGGATCGCGACAGGTTTGAGCGCATGCGACGAGGCGGTGGTGGTGGTGGTGGTAGCATCGCTGGTGGCAGTAGCCGCGGCGGCCACCCCGATGACTACGATCACTTCCGCTTCCAAGAGCACGACCGCTACCCCGGAGGCCACCGCGATATCGATATTCATGAGGACCGCTCGCGTCGAGGTCCGCCTGTCATGGAAAGAGAGCGATACCACGAACATGATCGCTTCGACCGGCCTCCGCG
Organism: Stemphylium vesicarium; assembly: GCA_004380135.1. NCBI lineage: Eukaryota > Fungi > Ascomycota > Dothideomycetes > Pleosporales > Pleosporaceae > Stemphylium > Stemphylium vesicarium. Next base: position 146,310 of record QXCR01000133.1, on the reverse strand, counting down.
CAGGGCCCCGACCGAGCTGTTTCATGAGCCTACACCATCCGAAATCGCCAACCAGGCCCTTGCGCCCTATCGTCGCAGGTCTGTCGTTGACCGAGACATTGACATCGACATCGACATTAATGAGCGGCGCCATGTCCCTCGCCCACCCAAGCCAGCGCGCCCGCAGTACATTCGCCGCCAATCGTCCCTTGACACATTTGATCGCCGGCCTATGCCGCGATATGGCGATGTCGAGAGGATCGACAGGTATGAGACCCACGAGTACCGCCCGCCAGCCAACGTGCCCATTCCACTCCCCATCCGCGAGCGTCGCCGGTCGCCCCCTCGTCACTTTCACGACGAAGACGATTTTGAGGAGATCAGATACGATGACCGCGGCGGAAGGGGTCGGGAGCGAGAAGACTACCGGGAAGTCGAAGTACATCGCGAGAAGAGCCGAGTGCGCAGAAGCAAGAGTGTAGCCGCCAAGTCCACACGCAGCTCTTCCATCTCCAGCTTTGAGGAAATCCAGCCTTCCCGAGCAACCTGGGGCAAGAAGGGCAAGACGAGACTCCCGAAGCGCTTGGTGAAGAAGCAAGCTGTCATCGACCTCGGCTACCCATTCGAGGAAGAGGTACGCCATTCACTTCGTCCGTTGAGCTGTCACTAATCATAGCAGGATGACTTCATCATCGTTACCCGAGCCCTCGAGAAGGAGCACATTGACGAAGTTATCAAGATCAGCGAGTCTTACAAAGAGGGTACGTAGGCCAGACACCTCTCAGGGCACTCTCTAACAACCTGCAGAGAAAATCACGTACGTGTACGAGGATAACGTGGAGGAACCACCGCCACCCCCAGCGTCTGTTGCGCCGCCAGCATCCGTGGCACCACCCCCACCTCCTCCTGCGGAATACTACCCTCCTCCACCTGCATCTGTTGCACCCCCTCCACCACCACCAGTGCAATACGCACAGCCTCCTCCTACCGTAGTGTACGCCCAACCGCCGCCATCCCACCATGCGCCATCCGTCTACGTGCCATCAGAGCGTGCTCCGTCCCCATCAATTCACGAGCACGAACGTTACGTAGAAATCGACCGCTCCGCTGCCATCCACGGTCCAGCCACCAGCTTCCTTCCAGAACACCGCCAGCTCGTCCGCCGAGACGACCGCCGCTCCGAGCGGGAAATCCGCGAAGAGATCCGCTCCCTGGAAGAGGAACGCCGTCTGCTCAAGTACGAGCGCGAAGGCGACCGCGAGTATGAATTCATTGAGCGTACCCCCCGCAAGGAGGTTATGCGCGTTGACAGAGACCGAAAGGGTAGGTTAGCCCTTGTTCGCTCGGCCCATTAAAGAACGACTCGTTGATTTTCCATGGTTATAGTAGTTCGAAAGGATCGACCCAACCCCAAGATCGTGGCGCTTGCTATGGGTACCCTGTCTTGAGTGGCTGCTTTCAATCACTTTTTACGACAAATCTGGGATGGAGGTTCGGATTGTTGGAGTAATGTTTTTTTTCTCTTCTTTTCACGATTTACGGCCACCTGTTGTTCGATTCTTTCTTCTTCTCTTTTTCCCGCATACTACTTTTATGTCATGTTCCATATCTAGGGGGGAAGGCGCACACTATAAAGGCAAATTCTCATAACGGATCGCTTCCATGTGTCCCAAAGACAAAGCAAAGACGAACTTTTATGTATGATAGTAAAGAGCTTTTAACGAATATCATGATACCACGGATTACCTGCTACATTCCTGCTGAGAGCCTATGTCGTGAGAGCAGAACAAAATGAACCAGGAAGATGTGTCGCCTCTGCTCGATGGCCTATATCGAATAATCGTATACTGAGTCTATTTTTGGTGGTGTGCTGAACAAAAAGCAATCGCGCATTACATCCTTTGCCTCCCACTTGGTGGCCCACTGCAGGTGTCTTCCCTAGCATGACCACATCTCAACCCACCCCTCACAAAACATGTGTATCAACCTCGACAATCGGTCCGGTGTACGACTTCCTCGCGAAAAGAAAATAATACGCCACACTGAACAACGCGACGCCTCCCGTCACCACACCCGCCCAGTTCATATGCGCAAGATCGGGACTCATTTGGCTGGGCCAGAAGCTGAAGAAGATGATGAGAATAAGGTAGCAGATGGCTACTACGTTATTCGCGACTCCCAACGCCCCTTTGAGCCGCCACGGGCCCCATGTTAGACTGCGGTCAAACGCCTCGTCTACATCCGAGCCGTTGAAGATGGTGAGAGGAGAAGAGTTCGGATCGTCATCGTCCAAGTCGCCGCGGAGACGGCGCCAGAGGAGCAGGCCGAGAGCGAGCAGGTAGGAGAGGTAAAACCCCTCTAGCACGAGAGAGATTGTTCCGTTGAAAGCGGCGCTGTTGCCGATGTTGATGAGGGCGAGCAGCGCGGCGAAGACAGTGACGACGAGGATGGAGACGACGGGTATGGTACTGCGTTTATCGATCATGCTCAGAGCGCGGGAGAAGGGGAGCCCGCGGTCGCGAGCGAACGACCATGTCATTCGCGATGCTGCGGCGAGACAGCCCATTGCGCTGCAGAACTCGAGGAGAACGATTATGGCAACCATTACGCTGGCTCCGGCTTCTGAACCTACTGCGTGGTGGAAAATGCGCAAGAAGGGGGCTGTCCGCGCTCCTTCGTCTTGGAGCAGTGCCGGGATATCTTGTGCGCTGAAGAGCACGGCGAACAGCATTCCCAGTGCCAAGGTGCCGTTGATCACGAGACTGAGAAGCATTGAGCGTGGGACATCTGTGCTTGCGTTTCGCACTTCTTCGGACATCTGCATCCGTTAGCATTGACTTGCAAAGTGGTGTCATGAAACTCACGTGCACGACAGAGTCGGTTCCAACGAACGCCAGAGCGTTGCCTTGTAGACCTACGAAAAACGCGAGGGCCTGGGTGCTCCATGCGCCTTCGTTATGGAACGTCGAGAATATCTGCTTGGCCGAATTGTGCGTGGGTGTCAGGTAGACCAGTGGAACGAGGATCCCGAAGAAACCCAAGATATGGACAATCAAGACGACGACTTCAATTGTGGGTAACGCGCCGCTTATGAAGACGTTGATGCAGACGCAGAGGAGTAATATGGCCCATAGCAGGAGCGTTCCATGCCATCCTTCCCGGGCATAACTCGCATCGAGATCGTTCAGGCTGACGAGTTGCAAGATGAGGTCGGCAACGAAGTAGCACACGGAGGTGAGAGCCGCAATCCAGCCGATGACCGTAAGCCAGCCTGGTAGTATTAGTAGAGTGCCAGTATCAGAGTCCAACATAAGACACACCGGTAACGTAGCTGAAGAACTTCTTGTTTGACCGCGGTGCGAGAAGTGACACCCAGTGATATTGACCCCCAGCCGTTGGGACCGCACTCGCGAGCTCACCAATGCAGACGAAGACGGAAAAGTTCCCGAGCCATATGAGTATGAAGCCGTAAATGAGGCCTGCAGGTCCGCCGCTGAAGAAGGAAGACGTCAATTCTTGTGGACTGAAAGTGCTGTTCTGATTCTTACTTTGTAAAGCCTATCGAGAAGATGCTGTAGTGACGTCAGCGAAGTACTTTGTATCAATCCCACATACTTACACAAGCAAGGTTTCCCAAGTACACATCAATCCACAGGAGAGACCCGTCATCGACACCAATCCAAAACGTCGCTATCACTGTCAGGTTGGCATCTCGAATCTCAGGGCGACGACTTACCTTCAACACCTGCTCTTTTCCGACCCGAGCCAGCTCATATCTATCGCGGTCGAATTCCTGGCCCTTCGATTCGGATAACATGCCTCTGCCTCTGGACCGCAGAATGACATCGTCAAATTTCTGTAGATCGATACGTTTCTCCATGGTGGAATTCCTCTTGCTCTCCTGATGCGTAGTAGGTTGAGCAATGATACAAACAAAAGGACGGCTGGTAGTAACGTATCCCTAGCAGCAAGCAAGCAGATTGGGAAACGGAAGATGGTACCTAGGAATGCGGCCGTGATACAGGACATATGCAATGCAAGTCAATCTCGATATATATGCTTTTACAGGTAACGTGAGCCATGTGCACCGGAAAAGACGGTAAATGGGCCAGGGAGCTGCCGCTCGGCAATGCAGCGATGCGTATGGAAGTCAGACAACGAGTCTCCGTTTCTACCTACTCAGGTAGCTGTAGGCAATCTGCAGTGACGGCGGCAACTCTTCATATCGCACTACAGTCATAGCTTCAGGGAGTAGACAGCTCACAAAGAGCGTTCATTGGCTCTTGGGTCGTACAATTGGTTTGCCGAAACTGCAAAGAGGCGGTGGCATGCATAGTTGTGGACCCCTTGCTCGCATGTCTCCAAGGCTGTAGAAGCAAACGACGTATCGCCTGGGTGTTCTCGCGTGTTTGCCCGATGGCGTGGGTTATGCTTCGATAGGTAGATGCAAGACTGCACTAGAGGTTGCGCTGTGCATACCGTCTGTGTAGAGGCGCTTGCAGCAATCATTCCAAAGAGAAAGATACGCATTAGCGAAGGTCTTGGGAAAATACCCTACTGTGCGCGTGTCACTCAACGTGCAACAGTAGGTCATTGTGACCAATAGAAAAGCATTCGATCTGAAGCCGTTTCAAGGATGAGTGGCAAAAAAAACGGCTGTCATACCGTTGTGGACGATTGCGGAGACCTTTCCCCGCAGATCTGTCGTGGTACGTGGATTGATGAGACAATGAGAAGAGCGGTGGTTGGAGGGAGATGAAGGGCGAAGTGGCCCTCTAGACCTCGTACCACACTACATGTAGTTAGTCATCTGCCCACGTGGAAAGCCATCCCACTTCCCCAAATTATCCTTACACACGGTCTCAACGGCTATCAAGACATGCCGCGATGTCATACCCAAAATTTCCGCTAGCTTCGCGTGTTCGCAGATGCAGGTTCAACCTTTGCCCCTCTGTGTCTTGGTGAAGCTGGTTACTCACTTCAGGGGCAATGTCTCAGTGAAGTTACGCACTCAATGATCGTAATACCAGCCATAATTTCGACGTCTTCATGACATAGCAAGTATCCGAGATCCGCCCGTCCCGGCAGGTGCCTTGGGCCGGCCATCACACCGCCATCGGGAACCTGCGCAAATGCACTCCCCGCACATAGCATACTCGCACCTGTCCCCAGGAGGCTGAAATGTGCAGCCACTGTCATGCCATATTACATCGTCTGGCAGTACGCGTGAAACACTCATTCAGCCAGATACTGCAGAACACGAAAATCTCAAAGCGACACATGGTGTCTATTGACAAAGCAAGCGTAGTCTTAGCTACAAGCTATGGTTAGAGATTGGAGATCCTTCTCATGGTGTATGCAGCTAAAGTGCTTGCGGTCTCTACAAAATGCAATGCGGCGTGAGGTGTTGCAGCAATCAAGAAGCGCATTCAGCCCAGAGAGTGTAGCGAATAAGTGTGCGATATATAGATTCTTGACATCCAATGGGAAGACGAGCGGTCCCTACCTACCTGGTAGCACATTGAGACTACCGGTTAGTGCTTTATGAAACCGGGAGCAAAGGCTAGTGCCGTTACATGGGACACGATGCCTACATATCAATCGAGTGGCTGTTGCGTTCGGAAATCGGCCTTATCACGTCACGATACTAATTTGTAGAGTGATCATGAGAGCTAGAAGGAATCTGCCACGCGGGGATATGTACCGCAGCAAAAGGGGTCTTTACGCACACGTGGGTAGAGGATCGCGATGTAGGGTCATCGTGATGAAATGTCTCAAGGATTCCAAGAGGTACAACCAGGATGTCATTCTGAGAATACGATGATCGCAACATGGGCGTGATTAGGAATCTGTAGAGTCAGTGGGGGATTGTGAGATACCTCGCATTTGCTATGGGCTCGTCAAAGTACACAAGAAGTTGATCTGGTTTCTCCTAGAGTCGTTATCAAGAGCGAGACTAGAAGGTCCCCGGTAACACGGCTAGCCTCAACGCACCACTCCAATCTCGTCACTCGAACCATCACGGCTTTTCACCTCGGCTTCCTCCCACTCCGCACTGACTACAGTGGTCTTCAAAATCTTAGAATGACTCCCGGTGCTCGCAGTCTCCCATCTCCTATCGTCCCATCGCTTCTCTTCCCCGTGTTTATGCTGCACTGCCGTGATTTCAACATCCATCTCGCCATCTAAGCGTCTTGGGCCACCAGGTATTCCCGATGCGGACGTCGCATGGGTCGTTCTCTCCTGTGCGAGCATCGGTAGGAAACGCTTGATCCCAATGCTTTCGGGGCGACTCTTCCTCAATGGCCTCGCGGCGCCGCCACTGAGTTTGGATGCAATGCTAGATAGCTGGTAAGAGCTACCCTTACTGCCAGAGTATCCGTGCTCCGATGACGAAGTGCCTCGGCGGCGCAGGTCGTCGCTCGCATATAGTCCAGATGGAACAGACTCGAGGAGTGGCCGTAGGTAAGGTACACATGACGTCATAATGGTGATGCATTCGATGATCTGAGTGAGAAGTGTCCATCTCCAGAGGTTCTTAGTGGGGTTGGGCGAGGAGAAGCCGTCGAGATATGCCATCTGCACTGCGGTCGCTACGACGTCTCTAAGATGTGTGAGCTGCGGACTTCAAAGGATACGAAAAAAAGAAAGCTCAAGACACTTACAGTGATCGTGCACCGAAGAATGTGAGAATAGTGATTTTCTTGCTCATGCTCATTTGCAGTGTAATGATGACATGCACCGGAAACGCGATGAGCGCCAAGTCAGTGAGGATGTTGACTGCACCCATAACGTGCCAGAAGGCATCCTAGAGAGCTATTAGTGTCATCAAATAGACGCAAGATGAAACCGCAACGTACAATGTTGAAGCACCTTTCCGTATCGCCTAGGAACCGCCAGGGATCGACAGTTCCGCATTGGAAGGCTGAAACGAGAACCGACAACACTCCCCATATCGCAATGAAGCTAGTCTGTACCAGCCCGAGATTGCGATGCAATCTCGAGGCAGTGAGTATCATGAGCAACGATATGATTGACAGTTTCGCGAACCCTAGTGTCGCGATGTAGAGCATCTTGTTCGCATATTCGGCCTGGAGTAGATCAGTACGTTATTCCTTGGTGACGAAGCTTGAAGCACTCCCTACTTTCTGATATGTCACAATCTGGGCTTCGGTCAGCAACGAGATATCCCTCCCGAGCCCATTCTTTGTCTGAAAACTGACGGCCGCACCAGAGGCTATGTTCGCAATCTACTCATAGGCACAATTAGTACTTTGAGAAACCATACGAGTGTACATCATGCCGACAAAGACGTACTAGAGCCAGCACTACGAAAGTGTCATCAACATCGAACCTTCTCCGAAGTGCCCGCTTCGTAACGAGCCTAGTCAGAACCGCCAAAGCGGAAGTAATCAACAAGATCCAGGTAACAACGTTGACAAAAGGCCCAACATCCGCGCTGCTTCCCGGTTGCCGTGGAATAGGGTGATGGGAGGAGACAAAAGACAATGCCGCCATTATCGCATTCTGCGTAGTGATTGATTAACGAGATACCAGCAGCGTGCGATCACAGAAAAGAGACGGTAGTAACAGCAAACTTCTCAATGTTGGCTCAGTATTGTGGCAGCGTTAGTGGGCAGAAAAGGAGCCAGTCAATTAGGCGTGGTCAAAACAAACAGACGGAAAGCATGTGTGGCTTCCAGGCATCTTAACGCGTCTACCCATCAAAGCATCATGGGGCGCGCAAACGACGTGTGGCAGCGAGCCGCCAGGCGGATAGGAACACGCAATTGGGAAGCCAACTACCAACATATTGCACAATGTCGTTATCCGCCTTTGTCCACAAGACGAGACACTTGTAAACGGCGAGGTAAGATAGATTGAGGGCTGGGGGAAGGCGAAGGGTGCGCGGATCTTGGGTGTAAAAGATGCCGTTGTGCAGCGTTGCGCAAGTGTTCCGGGGCAAAGAATTGGTATGCAAGAACGGAGTACTGTGTGGATCACCGGTTTGAGTTCCTCGTTTGGAGGTAGGCCTGTGCTACCCGATCCGATGCACTGGTGAGCTAGGGTAAGTTGCTAGCCCGAACTGCACGGAGACCTCTAGCATTGAAAGCCCTGTTGCGATATTGTAGTTACAAAAATCGACAGGTTTCTGGCTTTTCAATTCGTTGCTAACCTGCTTCAAGGCCTGCCAATCTCGGCGGAACCCTGTAGCACATCAAACTCGGCACTGTGTCACGGCAGCTGTTACCGGAAAGTTGAAAGGCGGTTGTGCACTAATGCTGTGATACACTTGCCAGCGCACATTTTAGGCGGTGGCCCATTGATGCGCTAAGTGGCAGTGGGGTCACCACTGCAGCGGTGGCGCTATGTATCAGATGCTGGCTGCTCACAGATTGTTGCATCGACAACGCTGTGGAACATCGCCAAGATGGCCGTAGTCTGCTAGAGACTGAGCGAAGAGACAGATGATGGAAAGCGATGGATTACAAAGCTGTTGAATACCGATATTCTGATCTAACGATTTTGGCGATTTAAGGATAGGCTGAAAAGCATCCTGTGCTTCCTGAATGTGTAACGGTACCGAGCTACTCTATCCGTAGCCGTCAATGACAACTGTCCCGGGTCAGCAAGTCGACAGCATGACGAGTAGATGTTCTCAATACCTCAAGCCTTTTGCCGAAGCCGGATCTCCAGATACGAGGTATTGGTATCAGGAACGGGAGCCCGTAGGACCTTTCGCAGGTTGTTCCACGCTAGTGATGCTTCTGTCTACGACGATATTCTCGATATCCCGTGTATCCTTTCCACCTAGAAGATGATGTATGAGCTCCTTGAGCTTCTCAAGGTCTTCTCGTGAAAGATGGTTATTGTCGCCGAGTGAAGGTTTGCCGTGCTCCCAATGTACTCTGTTATCAATAGGCGCTGGGTTGCGGGCCACTTCGTTAATCTCGGGCACAGCTCGAGCTGCTGAGTGCAAGGGCATTGGGGCTGCAATGGTGCCAATTGCAAAGGCAAATAGCGAGAGCAGAACAGTGGTAGCGTGCATGATGGACGGATTGGATCTTGCTGGCTTGTTCTGGTCTCTACGCTCTGCTTGGGGTCAGCACGGTTCGCTTCGGTGTGACACGTCCTCATACACTGATGGATGAAATTCTGGGAAAGACAGTAATGAACGCGATGATACATGCTGACGTTTCTCTACCCAAATATATGTGTAGACTGCTACGTACCTCAGCATGGCATCTTCGGAATCATAACTTCTCGTCTGTGATCGTCACTTTTCCGGCGTTTCAGACGCGCATGGCTCTCAGCCACGCTGGGCGGTCGCCCGGCTCGGGATTATGGTTGCACTACGCTCGTCCCGGAATGTTTCGAAGAGCGATTGCAATAGTACGGTAGGATCGGACGGTGGTTGAGCTCGTGAGGACATTGGACGGCGGTACTGGCCTGGTAAAGCGTTAAGTGTCTGCCTGGCACTTCTCGTGGCCAAAGCGACTTGAGATACATATCCTCCCGACCCATGGCTTACAATGGCTAGTGAACGAGGGCGATCATGTAGTGTAGCTTGAATCGATATCGTGCTGCATGCTGACCGGAACATGACGAAAGCTGAATGGTCAGTATTCTCGTACATGGAGTTGAGTAAAAATGTACTTTTGGTATGATTAAAGCAAAGAGCACTGGATTCACCACGCCATTTTCGCCTTTACGTTTCAGTCACGACCTTAAAATACAATGACTTCTTCTGCATCCCCGTCTTCTTCGTATGTGTCCTTGTGTCCGTGACGCTCAAAGTACGCGCGCTGGAAATCACGGTATGGAGACCCCGGTGGACAGAACGCAAAGTTCTCAAGAGTGTTGGTCGCCTCGCGATAGTCATCGAATTCGTAGCAAGCGTTCTGATCCGGGCGCCTTGCCCACGCGATCAGCCCATTCCAGTCGCGGCATTGCCGAACTTGACCATCTCCAGATTGATGAGAAAATGGTGCTGACATGGGTGTATCGTCGGCTGCACACATAATGTCTTGCCGGATCCCATCCAGACAGTGGTAAATGTGGCGGAGATTGAAGGGCTGATCACTACCTTTGTGCTTCGAAACAATGGCTTTGCGAATGAGTTTCTAATTTTGTCAGCCTGTGGATGATACATCTAGGGACCGGAACTGACAAGACAGTGAAGGTCATGTATGCCCTTCACATAGTAGACACTGCGTTCTGTGTCCCACGGGAACCTAGTTGAGGGAGGCAGGCCAACACGCTCCGCGAACCTGTCGTTGAGGGCGATTGCCATTGCATTGGTGTCAATAGCATCCCATGCTGCTTCCATGTCGCTCTCGCTTGCATTTGGGTGCCAGTACTTCGTCATGGCATGGTATGGCACGTTGGTATCGAGAGCCAGTCCGCCTTCGATACCGTGAGCGCGTATCGGATACAGGAGACCAGGTACTTACTAAAGCCATTGGCGGCTGGGGTGCGGGAGATTCGGAGTTTTGCGTTGTCCATCACGAGCAGGATGTTTGCTGAAAGTGAGAGCAACAGAATGGACAGGTATGCTACAAAGCTGCGCGTGTTCGTCGGAATGATCTCTGTACTGTTTGAGTCCCATGAGATTCCATCTTTTTCCTCTAATTCGGCCAAGATCTGGTCTTCTTCATCGCGACAGACTGGCTGATATGTTGGAGGTCTTTCCATCTTGAGGTGGGCCGTAGAATTAACGCAGCGCGCAAAATCTCCGCAGCTCTATAAGTCCAGAGCCTTGCATCCCGTACGACAATTTTTCATGTTGCCAGCTGTACAGTCATACGTCGCAACCGCCGTCCGACGAAAACAGCTCCTAGTTTGTCGCACTCCGAGCTCGGGCCATGGATGAATTGCGACGCGATCAGCCTCGGTCCGCTGTTACATCGCCGAGCAGGCGGCCTTCCCGCTCTGTACGATCAAGGAAGGTCGTAAGCATTTCCAGGCGATGATAGTGATACAAGTGCTACCGGACGGGTGGAATGTGAGGGGTTATCGGGGGAGGTGTGCTGGGGCAAAGTGTGTGACTTGCTCGCCTCGCCAAGACGCTAAATGTGTCGACGGTACCTTCCTTCTTGGGAGACTTCACCCTAACACGGCAATCTACGATGTCCAATACTTGGAGCATGCTATATCTCCGGTTCCGCTGTCCATGCGCGACGGCGGCGAGGTAGCGTGGTCGACATCTACATTACCTGTCCGATGTCGCCACTGCTTGATCTGGTCACCGACCTGCAGCAATGGGGCAAAGGTACGTGGTTCGCGAGGCGAAGACAAAGCAAGAGCTGGACGACATCTTGGACGTTATCTGGGCCGCCAATTACACACCATACGAGCCTTTCATGCAGCTTTTCTTCCCTGTTCTTGGATATACAGTCGCTCACCGCAAGGCCGCCATCAACGAATCGAAAGAACGCTTGTGGGAGCAGCACCAGGCAGACCGAACCAGTCACTGGTTCTATGCCTTTGATACGGTCACAAACAGGACAGTCGGTTGCGCGCAGTGGGTTATTTCGACAACAAATCCTTTCGCTGCAGGTACACCAGAATTAACGGCACCATGGTGGCCGGAAGGCGAACATCGGAGGTTCTGCGAATCAATACTGAATCAGGTCTACAAGCCGCGCGCGAGCTGGATGACGCGGCCCCATTGTGGTAAGTGGAGCGTCAGTCTTTTTCATTAAACGCGCTATTCCCGAGGAAAATTGGTATTCAGACAGACGGGACAATCTTATTCCTGTTGCTGACCGTGAAACAGCACTCAATTGGATGGCAGTCGACCCCGCTCATCGACTTCGTGGCATTGGTTGCCTTCTTATGGACGTTGGCATTGCGCGCGCCGATGAGCTCGACCTGGAATGCTGGATGGAAGCATCTGATATGGGCAGACCGCTTTATGAAAAGTTTGGCTTTCAGTCGTTGTTAAAGATCGCATTCGAAACCGAGAAGCGAAATGCGAGCGACGAGTGGAGAAAGTGTGCACACGAGCTGACTCCCCCGCCGATTATCGCGATGTGGAGATCGAACAAGTCATCCAGAGAGGGTGGTCAAGGGCAGCCTCGAATGCCATGGACACTGGGTACGCAATCTTGAAGGTCGCCAGAGGGAGGTCGATTACGCCGGTAGTCAAACTCTAGGAAATAGCAGGCACGAGAAGGGTCGATCGTTCGGTACATTTGGGATGAGGCACGTTTGTAGGCCCAAGAAGGGCCAGTGATGGATGTGTAAGGAGCAGGCGGGCCATGCTCCTTGCGGAGTGCGGGCAAGTCATTATGAGACGGTATACTACAAATCAGGCTGGTTAGTCAATAATCACAAGTACGGGATCGAAAAGGACGTGCGAACCCGTGATCAGCATCGAGCTTTCTAATAATTATTGCTTGCCAGGATCATTCTAGAAGCTGAGAAGCGGCCCTCTAGCACGTGCAGTTCCGCGTGTCGCAGCTTCTCTAACACCATAAGCCATGTGTGCTTCGATGGATACTCATACTAGGGGACCTGTGCGCGTAGTCTCCCACGTTCTGTCCTTTGAGAGAAGGAGTTGACAGTCAGTAGTTGCCAATGAAGAAGAAGCAATGAGGTGTAAAGACGCATGGCTCTGCTATTTCTCATGTCCGTCGTTTGATGTCGGAGTACTGCACTTGACACACCGGTCGGCCTACGCTGATCTTTGCCTTAGGGATCGCAGTCTATTATCCTAGAGTTGCTATAGGCTGCGTCAGCCTGGCCGGCGCAGCGAAACGATGCGACAGCAAAGCGTGAATCCCGAAATCGTACGTGAGATGCACGTTCTGCCAATATGGGCGAGGGAGAAGACATGAAAAAGCAGTCTAGGGCGAATTCTGCGCACCAACTCTGCTACAACCAGATCACTGCCATCCAGCCTTTAGCTTCGCAATCGCTTCATGCTCGGAAACTACGTCAGCCATCTTTGCGTGAATATCGATGATATTCGCGTCGTGGACAGCAGGTGACTTGTCGCCGCAGGCTTCGTCAACTACCTAGAATGATTATTAGTGACGTCCATAACGACTCATGCATTGCCAAGTCGGTCCACACCATTGGTCGGTATCCATGGCACATTGCGTCCAGAGCAGTCGCGCGCACACAACCACTTGTACTGACACCACAGATGACCAGCGTATCAACGTTGGCGAGTTGGAGCCGCGTCGTGAGGTCCGTCGCAAAGAAGGCGGACGGGTAGCGCTTGGAGATGACGACTTCGCCCGTCGCCGGCTCTAATCCGGGGACCCAGCTTTCGAGGCCGCTCTCCTTGCCCCGCTGGAAAACGGTCAGAAGCGGAACTTTCAAGAAGAAGAGTCCCGCGTCCGCCATGTCCGGCTCCGTGTATTCAACTCGCGTCCAAACCAACGGTATCCTTCCTTCGCGAGCGGCAGCGACGAGTCTCGCGATGGAAGCGGGCGCAGCCGCAGACGCAGGGTTCGTCCGGGTGTCCAATGGGCTATCTTCGCTCCAGTAGGCGTTGCAAACGTCGACAAGCAGCAGCGCAGGTCTGTTGCCCCATCCTATCTTCCCTGAGAAGCCGCTCGCATGGGCGCTCTCGGCTTTCGATGCCATCTCGTCGTGTGTGTTCGGTCCCGGGGGTTAGTCATGATCACGGCGGCAAAAGAGCGAGGAAACTATCGTGGTAGCGTCCGCGGGTCGAGCCGATTGCTACCTAGGTACGGCCAGCGGCCAGCGTCGTCAACCCTTGCGGCTGACATTCCTCATATAAAGGCGCAATGCTGACGACGGAGCCGGAGCGGAGCTTCGGAGCAGTCCAAGGGTGATTTAGGCGGCTTTCACCACGTCGGGAGCAAGTATCCGGCAGTAGTGCGGGCCATTGATGTACCGATGCCCATACTACCCGAGGTATCTTGTTCATTTCGCACCGCCACATGGGCGAACCCGCGGCTGCACGCATTTGAGCATTCGTCAATTGATGCCATGGCTTACGATATCGCCAGCCGGCCTGTCAGCGCACCTAGATAGTGTTGATCTCTGGTACCACCCAATACGCGCGTTCGAGGGCCTCAATTCACACATGAAGCCTGACCCCGGACTTGGCACATGATCGGACTTCCCCACATGAGCGCGAGCGCGAGCGCGCAACCGGAGGTCGATGGCTCTCCTTCTCCCAAGACTGCCAGCGCTGCTCCCACCATGGAGGCAAGAGAAGGAAGGATAGGGAACGCCTTTGCCTGCGAGCGATGTCGAAAACACAAAGTCCGCTGCGTCCCGTCGGATACCCCCAGCATCTGCCAAAGGTATGTTTACTCGACCCTCTCCCGCTGCTCCACATCGAATGACACGTGCCCAGATGCCAAAAGGCGAGAGTTGAGTGTGTTGAGCATGTCGCTCGCAGGCGGCCAGCAAAGGCGCGTAGTGATGGCCAGACACCCAGCAAGTTGCGCGACTTTGACAAGAAGCTGGACAAGTTGTCTGCCATCGTGGCGACCATGGCGCCGTCTCCGGCGCAATCTAGTCTGCCTTCCGTAGCAACCATTCCCTCGCAGCTCACCGTCCTGGAAAATTCGCAGCAGCAAGCAGCGGCAAAACCAATTGTCGCTCAAACAGTGCCAATACCGGCTGCGCCTAGTACTGCCGTTCTTCCAGCCCCCGGAACCCAGTCCGATAACTCAATGCCGTTCTGGGAGTCTCTCAACGACACTCTGTCATGCCTCGGACGACTGGATCCCGTCATCAGGTCCATTAGCCTGGTACATATGCAAATACTCCTGGACACGTACCGGGGTATGGTGGACTTTTTCCCGTTCGTAATACTGCCGAGGGATTGCCGTTGCCAGGATCTCTTCCAAAGCCGGCCAATGTTGATGTTCGCTGTGTTGACAGTGTCTTCTTACGACTCGGTGTTGCTCCAACACACGATGAGCCAAGAATTCCGGAAAGTAGTCATGGTAAAAATCATGAAAGGCGAAAAAAGCCTTGACCTGCTCCAGGGATTGCTGGTCTTCATAGCTTGGCATCACCACTACATGGACGTCCAAGCGGTTTCTATCACGATGCTTCTCCAGCTATGCTTAGGCATAGCGCACGACCTAGGCCTAGACAGCATATCAAGGACTGTAAGAAGCCCCTTGCAGAAAGACGATCCCCGAGACCGGGAAGCGAAACGAGCCTATCTGGGTTGTTATTATCTATCATCCAATATAGGCCTGATGCAGCCTTTGAAGGCGCGCGCCATGTCGCACACGAGCACACTCCGGAACTACGCCTCGGAATTGGCTTCTACTTGGGAAAACAAGACCGACACCGTCCTACCGATTTTGATAGATGTTTGCCAATATATGGAAGATGTAGAGGAAACGTTTCGCAATCAGTCGGAGCAAGCAATCATCATCCGTACTCAAGTCAACCGTCTGAGCGAGAAATGGGAGAACATTCGACTGGCGTCCAAGCTTCAGGCGAATGACTTCGGTGAGCACTCTCCATGTAACGAGGTTGTATTAATGCTAACATCATGCTAGCAACACTGCAGTGGTTGCAACTCGCAGCGCGCATACATCTATATCGAACAGCCGCTTCCGTTGAGCTTGTCGACCGAGATAGCACGCCGTGGGCGTCGGGCTTCCAGCTGTCGCTGCGCGTTACCTACGTGCGATCGGTCGAACAGTTCCTCGACAACAGCACGAAATTGACGTCCGCCCAGTTCGAGTCTGTTTCGCTAATTGACTGGCTGAACCTGGTGAACTCCATTACCAGTCTGAGTAAGCTAGCGCTTCACGCAACGCCGATGCCCGGCTGGGATCCTAGCGAGCTGCAGCTTGCGAGAACATTCGACCACTACCGGGACCAACTATCTTCTCTAATGCCTCGTCCTCGCGATCACCAAGACTCCAGGGAAGATGCCTTCGAGCGGTTTCGGCGCATCACGTCGTTGATGAGGTTAGCCCTACATGACGCACCTGCCAGGGGAAGTCCAAACGGTACCACATTCGAGCTTTCGACCGGATCAGGACGCACAGTTTCTTTGCTGCACAACCTGTCCCTACCGAAGATTAACGGCGGCACCATGAATGGCGGGGAAAAGCTACCCAGTCTTCGAGATGTCAATCCATCGTTTGACGTCACTAGCAACGACTTCCACTGGAAGTTCCTGCTGGGTACGGTTTGAGCAGACTTGCGCTACGATTCTGTTCACAAGGTTACGCTCAGATCGTACAGCCGAGTCGGAGGTCATTGCTTCACCGGTTAAGGCCCCGCCAAGCCTACTTGCGCCTCCACGGAGTGGTTGTCAATGTAGGGTCTTACCCTTTTAGGATCGCAATCCTGGTCATTCGAATCATCTTAGCCTCCACCGTCGGTACATCCCCAGATTCATCCGTCGAATGAACCCTTCCATGCATTTTTGACCGGTGTGGAGATATTATGGTAGGCGAGATATCGCATGCGCCCTCCACATGCACGATCAGCCTGCCGCGCCTCACAGGCAGTTTCCAAGGCATACTCGCCAGCTTCGTCGATTCCGCAGGAAGTTGTTGCGCACTCCTCAGAGACATTGCTATTCCATCATTGATTTTCTTTCTTGCATTTCAACATCGGTGTTTGTTCACCTTCTCGCGGTGCACTATTCCCAACCACCTGTTTCTCTCGCTCATATATACCCAGCATTAGTTATCGCATCAACAAGAATACTAAAATCGCATTGGTACTCATACAGTTGCCTTCGACCGCTGTTATCGTGCAAAAAGCGGTCTCATTTTGTTATCTGGACCTGAGTTTGAGCCAAGCTGTCTTGCATTGCACCCTGGACTAAGCGGAAGCCACGGGTTTTATCACACGACACCTTTTTACTGACATAGCCTACCTTTCCATGGAAAATCATGAGCAGATAGCAAGATAAAGGGTTGAAGTCTTGATAAGATGTTGCGTTTTCAGAGAAAACATTCTATCATCTTAAACCACTTCTTCCATACTGCACCTCCCTCACATCACACTCCTACTTCCCCAAACCTCGCCAACCTGCACCCTACCTCGACATTACCCATCATCCCAACCATGGGCTGCATACCCTCCAAACCCAACATCATAGACAAAAACAATGGCCTCGGCGAAAACAACACGAAATGGGTAGGTGCCAACGGTGGTGGGCAACTGAACCCAGGGGGTCCAGGCGGACACATGTACACGTACGGGGGATTCGGTGGCGGCTACCATGGCGGTGGCGGCGGCGGTGGTGGTGATGGCGGAGGGGGAGGAGGCGGTTGCTAAGGTTGATGATATGCGTTGTCTATGTGTTGTGAATCGGTACATTGAGTCTAGGTATTCTTCGAGATGTGGTAGTTTTGGGTATTGAAGCGAGGACTGTTTCTCGCGCATGCGCTTTTTTTCTTGATGGCTGGCCATCTTACGTTGATGTTCTCGCAATGATGGTGTACGTTCTCTTCAATCTTGTGAATTACGCTTTTACACCAGAATCGCATGCCAGGAGCCAGATTAAACCGGTCTTTGTATACTTCCTCCTACGGTATTATTGCAATGGGCTGCACATCTTCCAAGTCCGCTCCAAGTCTCGGAGCTGGCAGACGACAAACGAGTATATTACCCGAGAACCACGCCTCTACTCACGACACTTGTGCTACCCAGCATATAAATGGCAGGTGGAACAACAGTGGAGGTGGAGGTGGAGAAATGGATAACAGAGGTTACTACGAAAACGTGCTGTGGCATCGACGAGGCTAAGTGCAAGCAGTAAGCGGGAACAGGAAAAGATGATGGGCATACAAAGTAGCGAGGACGGTATGAACAGCTTGGTGTAATCTTTGTTCTTTATTCAGACTCTAATGCAAATACGATTCTGGGTATCATTGCGCCCACGCCTAGTACTAAGTTTCACTTTTATAACCCGCTGTTCTTGAACAACCAATGCCACCATGCTCCAGCCAAATGTGGAAAACGAAAGATGACGCCGTCGCAATCGCGTGATGGCCACGCTCAACGTATCATACGAAAAGGATGACCTTCGGTACTAAACACCCAGCTATCCAAGCTCGCAACCTCGACATCAGCAAACGTGAGCCAGAGGTACTTGAGCGTCTCGGCGCCCCAGAAGCTTTCTTGCATATCGACCCACTTGCTATCGTCTTTGGTGCGTGTATCGTAGACGTCGGCTAGCTGTGCGTATCCAAATGGTGCTTTGCAATGCTGTTCCATGGCGGAGAAGGCTTCCCATGCCCAGTCGCGGTATCGCGGCTCGCCTGTCATGCGCCAGGCGTAGAAGACGCTTTCGAGGTACTCTGGTCGCCCCTTGTAGGATGTGTCGAGCGCCCAGATACCGCTGTCTAATGCCTCTCTTTCTTGACGTGCGTTGGCGGGCACGTGGAGTGGATCGTCGTAGCTCAGCTTTGGTATCCATGACCATGTTTCCGGGCCGATGTGTGTAGGGGTGGAGGTATACGTATGGCGGCAGCCTTCGAGAAGTGCGAGGGCGAAGGTGCGTAGGTAGGGTTGGTCGTAGACTTGGGACGCGAGGAGGATAGTGCCGGGCGCGAAGCAAGCAAGATGTCCTTGCTGGTTTTCGTACCGATCGTCGTCTTGACGGCCAATGTACAAATGCTGCATGTAGTGACCAGGCGCGGGGGCGGAACGAGAGGTAAGGTGTGTACGGAGTGAGTATGCGGCCTGCGTGAATCGTTCCTTGTAGGTAAGAATATGGGGGTCTGAAGGCGGTGCCAAGAGCGTCATCTTAACCAAGTATTCGTAGTAGGAATCATGCCCACCGTCCCAGTGCCTCTCGCGACCAACGGGTTCTCCGGTCATGATGTCGACAGGTGCGTCCACCATCCCCGCCCATGGAGTCTTCCAATTGGACCACACCAGAGGCGCCCATGCTCGCGTGGAGTTTTGCACGTAAATAGCGTCGCCAGTCAATCTTGTGAGGACGCGGTTTTCGAGAATTGAGGAGCCGGTTCGTGCAGGACCGATTGCGGGGTGATCGTACTCGCGCTTCGCGGGGTCGTCGTGTAGTATGAAAGAAGGATGCGGCTCGCCTTGTTCCGTCGTGAAGTCTACACGTGGCCAGGGCATGCCTGTGGGAGTGTCGTACGCGGGCGCGAGCTTGCCCGCAAGAGTAACGGTATGCTCAAGTATGAGGTCGCGCGCCTCTTCGCTCAATATGTCCTCCGGTATAAGTCCAACATCGTACATGTCCACGATCGACAGTAGCCCACCCAAGTATCGTATTGTGGTTTCAAAGGGGTCGACGAGGTCCTTTGCTTCGGTGAAGTCAATAGCCAGTATGTGCTCCAGCGAATACGCCAGCTCGTCCCAGAGCCCCATGAGGGTCAATGTGCTTGCCGAGTCTACGATGAAAGCTCCCCACCCATTTCTGGACGAGGAATTGCCCCCTGTCACAGGCAGGATATCATCGCAACCCCACGCGTTCTCCCTGTACTTCCAGAAAGTATATTTCATCGCATCCCGCACGCTCTTTGCCCGCGTCTCGTCCGCCTTGCCAGTGCCATTCCAGTTTGCATGTTGTATTTGAGCGCCGAACTTGGGTACGCCTCGGTCGCGAACGGTCGGGTTCTGGAACTCTTTGATGAGGAGGTAGAGGGTGATGACGATGATGGCAGCGAGGAGCTTGAACGACGATTCGGGGTTCCGTTCGAACTTCGACTTGCCCCAGCGGCGAAAGCCGGGCATGTTTGGAAAGGATTGTAAGCCGTATGGTGTTGGCGGAAGCCTCAAGAAGCGGGTGGTAATAGCGCGCACATCTGTTCTCAAGATGCGGACGTGGTGCGGAGGTGCGGTGGTCGAGCTTGACGATCCCTGATTATCATGTCATACGATGACAACGACGACTTGTTGCAAGGGATGGCTGAGCTCGGATATTGAAGCCAGACCATAGTGCACTGCTAGAGCCAGAGTGTGAGGGATCATGGTGCTGCTTGGCTTGGGCTTGGCATTTCGAACCCTCCGCATCATCATCCCCAACTTTTTTTCGGTACAACGACAATTGCAGCTTCACAACCTCGACATGGCTGTTTGGCAGTAGGGCGGCATCCTTTCTGCATAACCGTCTCGAAACTAACTTCCTCGTAGGTGGTTCAAGAACATACCGCCCAAGACGCGCATGATTATCGGCGTGGGCGTCATGGCGTATGCGGGTGCCGGCCTCTACCTATCCGACAAGGCTGAGGAAAAGTTCGGCCTCACGCCGACTGAAAAAGACAGAGAAGAGCTGCGCGATGCTCTTCCTAAGATATCCGCTATCGAAAAGCGCAATTCATGAAAAACAAATACTCTTCTACAATAATATAAGACGAAAGGCCAGAAACATGCCATGATCACCTTGGTCTAACCAGCGTTGAGTATGTTATGAGTTCTTGTTTCGACCACCGAATGCTGACAGGTTTTAGATAATTTATTGATGTAAAATACTTGGATACACACAACACGTTCGTGAAAACTCCTTCACAGAGATCTCGATTCAGAATGCAGCGAATGAAGTCATTTCCTCCTTCGCAGCAGTGGCTCAGTCTCTTCAGTCGTTCCAAACCCATACTTGTTCGCCGAAGCTGTCCCCTCTTCACGGACCAGCTTCCCAAATCTGACTTTGAGCTCCAATAGCTCCTTCGGGGCATTACCACTACCACCCAAAGAGCCCCCGAGCACATTGCGACTCATTTCCGTATCTCCAGTCGTAGTCATCATGATCTGTAAAAAGCCGCCGTCTGTTGCAGAAACCTCGTTGAGCCTCAGCGCATTCAACCCTAGCACGATAGAAAGAAAGGTGAACCCGAGGTACAACCCGTACGGCACCAGTAGGCTCAATGGGTGCGAGAAGCAATATACATTCCGGGAATCACGGTCAGTAACGTTGACGTCGCCATACCATTTGTTCAGAGAGAGGGCAGAAACGGAAACGTTGGCGAGAAGTTCGTTGATCGAAGCTTCTGTGATATTGAGCGACTCGCGCGGGTCGAAGACAAAGTATGCATCAGTAAAGGGTATAAGGTTGAGTGCGCTGTCTAATATGATCGTGTAGTCTTATTGTCAGATTATTAGCGTGATACGACAGAGCACTTCACGTTGCTTACTTTTGCTCGGATGGCCCGAATCCGACTCTTGAGCGAAGCCGTGCATCTTCCCAAGCACAATTTCTGTACCGTTGGGCAAGAGGTACGTCTGTGTTGTGTTTCCGGTATACCGAGAGAAGGCCTGGCTAAATTTGTATTCCAAATTGTAGCCGACAGAGTCGAGAATCGAGCGACTATTTGCTTTTTCTTTCCATGAAGGAATCTGTGGTTCCCATCTCTTATATTTTTCTGTCTCAGTTGGCATAGAGGCGTTGCCAGTGGTATTCCAGCTGAAAATGAGGTTGTACTCGTGCTGCAACCTCTCTGGAATGTCAGTGGTGTATTCGATACGTCGGATTCCTTTGGTGTAGCTGATGTTTACACTACAAGTTGTAGAGTATGCTTCGCACTGCAAGGTTTGCTGCTCAAAAACCATAGTAACTGACATGTTGCGAAACGGGTAAAGCATTCCAACACAAGAACCATCATCGTAGCAAGTCTGTTCTAGCCATCTTGCCGCAGGATGATAGCCTGCGACTCTTCTCTAAGTGAGACTAAATACTGGTTGGTCATCCAAGCTGTCCCAGTGCGGCCATGTTCCATTGTAGACTACTACGTCGTTCTGATTCCGGCCGTCGTCACTGATCGTAAATTTTGGAAGCGTTGAGCTCGAACACTGAACAAGTGGCCCCTTAAAGGTCAGAGCATACGAGGAATTTTCTCCCTTCAATGGTGCAATAGGAATGATCTGAGCACCGGATAAGACAATTTTAGCCAGGTTTTTTAAAGCACCTTCGGGTTCACTTCTAGGTCAGCAGGCTGGTAAGGGGTGTAGGACTTTTGTCGAGAGCTGGAGAATCGCGATGATGCTAGCGGTGACGTTGAGGGGATCCATGCGCAGCGAGACCTAATCATAGGTATGTATGCGCCAGGGACGATGATGGGAGTACCGGAGACATGGTGGGTAGGCAACGAGGCTGAATTGTGCAGCTGCAGTAAGGTCGAACAGCCACATGCGAATCGCGAGGCGGCGGAGTACAGTGTAAGCGCAGCATCCGAGCCACAACAACATGGAGCTGTGATTTCAGAAATGAGGCTGTGAAGCCACCCACAAAAGCTATTATCGCAAAGCTTCTTGGTGTATTGATATATAGATGTATGCGAAACTTCCTAGCTACTCAGCTAATCTTTTGGGTGGCTGTATTGACCGTGTGCGCGTCTTCTGGGTGGGCGGACGAGGAGCCTCAGGTGCAGCGTCCACCCGGCTTGCTGCACCCACAACACGACGACGCTTTGTCGAAATTTTTGTAGAGCTGCTTGAGGCTTTGAGCTTGCTAGTACTAGCTCTATCGTGAGATTTTTCTGCAGTTGCAGCGTCGCGTTGCAGCTTTTTGAGAGCCCTTTCGGCAGCCAGCTCTGCAGCCCGAGCTTTCTTAAACT
Organism: Stemphylium vesicarium; assembly: GCA_004380135.1. NCBI lineage: Eukaryota > Fungi > Ascomycota > Dothideomycetes > Pleosporales > Pleosporaceae > Stemphylium > Stemphylium vesicarium. The sequence continues at coordinate 123,829 of QXCR01000133.1, read as the reverse complement.
CACGACGTTCCTCAGCAGCACGCTGTCGAGCCACCTTTGCCTTCTCCTGTTGCTGCTTTTTGTATGCTATTGCCGCAGCTTTAAGGTCTCTACCGCGAGCTTTTTGGAGTTGTCGCTGTTCAGCTTTATCTCTTTTCACGGCGTCGCGAGCGCGACCTTCGCGGATCTTTCCTCGAGACCACAAGACGGCGCCGCTATGATACTCTTCGCGCTGCTGAAGGTCCATCGTGTATTTAGGCGCCTTAGGCTTGCTTTTAGCGTCAAGCTCTTGCTGTAAGCCCGCGTTTTGATCGCGGAGCAGCTCGTTGTTGACCTGTAGCGAGTGGAGGCTTTGCGACAGCCGTTTGGCTTCAACTTTGGCCTTGTCAGCGACCGTAGCGTCAAAAATTTGCACAGATGAATCCAGTTGTCGCTGTCGCCGTGCTCTCCAGTTTCTGAGTCTTCACCTTGTCGTTGTGGGTGGTTGTTGAACCATTTTAGGACAGCGTCCGCATCCATTGGCCACACGCCTGTAGCTTGAACACTCTTCATGATAAGTTCCGGCTTCATTGTAGAGCTCCAAGCCGCCCAGAAGTTTATAAAGAAGTCGGCTTTCGTCGTCATCGTGAGGGCTTGCGATCGCTGCGTACGGCGGCTGAGTTGTGTGGTATACGCTCTCGAAAGCGGAGAGAACAGCACGACGTCAAGCGGCTGGAGGCTATGGGTTGAATGCGGAGGAAAGACGGCTAACAGAATGCGATTGGCGTCGCAAAAATCTATAAAATTGCGCGTAAGGTGGCTGCCGTGGCCGTCGAGGATCAGAAGTCTCCATCTACGGCGAGCTTTGGCTTTTGTATAACGCTGGAAGACTTGCTCAAGCCAGGCAAGGCCCAAATCGTCATTGCTCCGTCCTTTAGGTGAGTTAGAAGAAAACCTGATGCTTGCCAACCTCTACGTCGTCTACCCAGCTCGATTGAATCCCAGAGGTGCCCTGGTAGATGAGAGCAGGCGGCAATGCCTCTCCAGAGGCGCATACGCAAGCCAACAGCGTTACTCATTCCTTGTTACCATCTTGAAGCGCCGCAGTGCGCTCTTTTGAAGCCCAAGTACGCTTTGAAAAGACTCTTTTAGAGCGTTTCTCGCAGCCGACAAAGAAGCCCTTCTCGTCCATATTGTGGGTGTTGCGGGCGTCAACATCGTACTGTCGCATCTTCTCATGGAGGAGAGCAAATTACGACTCGTATCTCTCTTTTTCGTCAGCGTCGTGACGCTCGCAATCGATCCCAGCGCTCCATTTGGTGGTAAGTTCGCCGGAATGGCGCTGCAGAAAGCGAGTAACCCAGCTTTGGGAAACCTCCCACTTCGCAACCGCGCTAGCGAAATTTTGCAGCATCTCTCGTGTAGGCGGCAAGCCGCACCTTGTGCATCTTTCTATGTATCGCAAGAGTTCCTGCTCCTGTTGTAGGTTGAGATGGCGCTGCGCTTCTCCAGAGGCTGCATTTGTGGCTTGTTTCTATTGGTGCCGCCGCGATAGCGTTGTTCGGTCAACATCGAACTTTTTCGCGACTTCGCGGTACGAGGATTTATCCCCTGGTTCTTGCGATTCGATATATTCAATCGCTTCTTGAATCGAATCCATAGTGGTGGAGTTATGACGTGTTGAAGTTGGAACGTCTGTGAAGTCGGAATGTTCAGGTGGCTCGGATGCCGGCATGACTCGGATGCCGCGCTAACACTGTAGGCACCTGACGTCATGACGAGAAAATAGTCCTTACTGTGCAAGATTAAATCTTCAATGTTACAGCTTCCAACTGTCTACACTACTAAGAGCTCAAATCGAGAAAATTATAAGTTATAATTGCTTATGAAAAGCAACTAACATGTTCCCTTTCCCTGGACCCTCCATTTTCTTCGGCGCGCTTCCCTCGTCACCATCAAAAAGCCGCTTCTTCGCCCGCGAATCAGCAATGTCAGTCGTAAAAGAAGGGAGAAAAGCTCAGAGAGGTTTTGATAAGTAAGAACTAAACGTTGGAAATGGAGATGAGATGGATGTCAATGTGACAACCTGATCCCAAACGTCCTCGAGCTACCTACTCCGTTACTTCTTCCACAAATCCGGCCACTTCTCATTACTCCCCCTATAGTCCGGTAATTCCAACGGCACCTTCACCTTCTTGCCGCCCTCCCCGTCCACCGTCTCCGTCGACGGATACAACTTGTCGTGAAAAAACTTCTTCAAATCCGCCGCCTCATTCTTATAAAAGAGATTCCAGCTGCCTTTCGGATCGGCCGCATGCCATCTCCACTGATTGATCGCTTTCAAACTCTCCTGCGAGAGTGGCTCTTCAGCAGCCCAGGTCTGAAAGGTATTGTTATAGATCCGCTCGAGCCAGATGCGAGCGAGACCGGGTTTCGAGAGCTCGGTGGAGTTTTTGCGCAGCTTGTCCCTCGGTTTATTGGGAAGCGCATTGACCCACTTGAGCAGGCTTGCTTTGGGCATGGTGAGGAAGTCCGGAGGTGAGAGCTTCGCTTTCTTGGGTTCAGATCCAGCAGTGGGTTCGGGATGTTTGCGTTTGTTGTTTTTGTTATCGGTGGTGGACACTGCAGAAGTGTGAGAGGCAGTACCAGGAGCCGGTGGGACGGGGCCGCTTTCAGGAACAACTGGGGGTGTTGCGTCTTCGGGGGAAGGATTGCCTGGGTCGGAATCTTCTTCAGAGGACTCTTGTTCAGGGCGCTCATCTGAACTGCTGATCGCGAAGATGTCTTCATAGCCTTGTCGCAGAGCATCTTCACTCATCTATTGTCATCGATGGCTGTTTGAGGATCTTGCTCAGGTAGCTCTGCGAATAGTACATCAGTGTCCCTCTACAATCCAAATCCGGCATTTTTTGGTCCGTTCTTTCAAGACTGCGACTAGATCCGTAACGCTATTTTTCTTGCCCTTGAAATGCTTGTCGTTTTCCAGCCAGTACGCCTGGCCATCATCAGTGAGAACATCAAAGCCACCAAAGATCTTTTGTAGGATAGCTTTCTTTCCCCACTCTTTCGTGTTAGGATGAAATTTGACGGCTTTTGGCACCACTTCCACCCATTCATCCACAGACTCCTCCGACATTTGCATAAAATCCACGGGGTCTGCCGCCAGCGCTGTGGTATTTATAGCCCTTGAAGGCCGGTTAGTTTCAGTCCCTTTAGATACCGAAGCAGGCTTTCCAGGTTTTGCTGGGGATTGTGGATTAGTGGGTGCGACCGCTCCAGACGTCAATTCGAGCCCATCGGCTTTCGTGGGGGGCGCTTTGCCAGTCTTCTCATACGCCTCTTCCAAGCGCTCCATAATGACTTCCTCTGTGATTCTTTTTCCGATGATGCCGCCTTGGCGAATGAGGACGTCCGGGTCGTCATGTTCGGGTGCTTCAATGTAGCTCATCGTGAAGAGGTTGAGATCGCGAATCCAGATTCTTGCGTTGGCTGCCTCATCTTTGAAGCGGCCACTGTGTTTCACGAACAGAATGGCCCGATAAGTGCAACTGCTGAGCCTGCTTCCGATGCGCGGGTCGTTTCGAATCTCGTCGGTTACGTGCTTCATTAGGGTGGAGTGGTTGACAGCAGCCCATGAAACGCTCTTAGGGTCTTCTTCTGGTGAACCACCTAGTTCAGTCACCTCATCTCCGGCCTCAGGTACATCATCAGGCTTCTGCTTCTTTTTACCGTTGCTGGAATCACCTCCATCGTTTTCATCATCGTCGTCGTCATCGTCAGGCCTCTTCCGCTTACTTGCACGCTATGGTCGGTACTCGAAATTCGGCCAGTGGAGTGGGCTTTCCCTCAAGTACGGCAGCGATCTCGCGGCATCTCCCCGGCAATAATACCATTCGAGCCACCATCTCGCGATTTCAGTACTGTCACTGTGATGCTTGAGCATGTTGGGATCGTTCCTTCGCCATTCATCCACTTCTGCATCACTCATGTCCTCGAATTCACCCACAAAGAAGCGATGCAGCAGACCACGAGCGATATCGTAGCGAACCTCACTGTCGGCCTCTTTTACCAGTCTCTTTGCCTCGAGGTGCAGATTCTTGACCCAAATGTTAACTTCTGCGTTGGACAGGGATGCGAAGACCGGAACGACCAGATTGACATAAACATGATCTAAACGTTCTGCAATCTTTGCGAGGCTGGTGAAAGGAGCGCCGTGATCTTCCTTAAAAGCATGTGGATAGTTCAGGTATGCAAGCAAGACGTATTTGGACTCGTGCTTAAAAGTACCCTTGAATGTACGATGAAGGACGGCCTTCTCCGTGCGGATACTGAGTGCCTTTTGCTTTCCCTTTCTAACCCCCCTTCCCTCCAAATTGAAAAGGTCGGACTCACATAGGGTGGTCCAAGTGGGGATCTCTTCATCTGGCATCTCCCCGATATCAGGCAGGTTGTCCTTGCTATAGCCCTCTAGAAATCTCAATTGCGGATTCTTGGTAGGTATTCGTATGCTGATACATCCTCCTCTTATCGTCTGACATTCCACTGTTGCTGCCTCTTATCCTGGGCTTGCTGCGCTGCACGTAGATTCTCAAAAGCGCGTCGGTAAGCAAGATTTTTATCTCCCAAGGCCTGGTAATAATCTGGTTGTTCGCGTATCACTTTGCGAAGAACGGTTTTGGATATGTTTATTTCTGGGTGGTTAAGGTCAGAGATGTAGGTGTCATCGGCTCGATCTTCGTCGTCGGTTGGGTACAACCTATCCTCTCCATCATCATCATCATCATCATCATCATCATTGTCGTCGCTGCCGCCGCCCCCAGGTCCAGACGGCCATCCACCATCACCAGTAGGCGAAGACATGGGATTTCCTTGCAGAGCATTGACACGGCGCCAAATACTCTTAATACTAGGTTCGTTCAGGACCTTTAAGGTCGGAACAGCCATGTTATAAGGCAGCTGGTCCGCCGCCAAATCTTTCTCTGCTTCCTTTCGGATGATGTTTTGTACATCCCCACGTGTTTTCCGGGAGTCGAAGTTCAGGTTCCTGGCGTGCAGTCTCTTTTTTAGCGCGTCTGAACGTGCCCTATAGACCGTTTCATTGTTGAGGAACTGCGGGTTCTTGAGTATGTAATCGAGCATGGCGAAGATCCACGGACCGCACGCAGCCTCGATCACCTTTGAATCTGTTGTCGTGCCTGTCATGGGGAACTTGCTTGAGTGTAGTCGCTGTGAACAACCCACGTTCTCGTCCCATTACTTTGTCGTAACCGCAAAGTACCTTGCCAGCAACCCGTCCGGCTTCGTACATGTGATGGATGCGAGTCTTATTGTTTCTAGCTCGTAGAGTCAAAGCGCCATTCAGCCATCTAGCATCATCTCGTTGCTTGTCGATTATCATCGAGTCCCAATGTACGCCTTTGCTATTGGATGGCCTGAAAGCATTGCGCTTCTCAGCAGGCCTTTTGGTTTTTTCTGGCAATACATCTCTCTCGTTCTCCGCATTCTTCTCTACAGCAGTCCCATCCGGTCTTTCCTTTGTCGCCGCTGCGTTTTTACTCGCTTTTGCTTTTGCTTCAGCTTTTGCTTCTTTCTTTCTGTCTTCTTCTTGCGCCTCGAGAGTCATGCCGTTCGTCACTGGGACCACAATCCACCGAATCTCTTCCCGTTCCATTGCCAGGAAATAATCAAGGTATTACATTATGAACTCGTCCTTGTTCTTTCTACCGAGTCCAACATATGCAAGCATCTCTGTCGGTAATGATGGAAGGACGAGTATATCGGTTCGCTGTTCCTAAACCTGCGTCAAGACGACGGTAACAAGATCGAGCACCTCTCCCGAAATCCAGCTGTCTGAAGGGTCCACAACAGAAGGAGCTGTCGTGATGATGTTGAAGAAGTCCTTGACCTGAATTCTTAGGTCTTCGTCTCCTTCCATGTAACGATATTCGAGATATGTTGATTTCAGCCAGTTTTCAATTATTTGGTGATCATTTGGCGATGCGGGCAGCCCGCCTTGACTTTCAGTGGCTGCCATGCTTGCTGCACGTGTGTCAATCCTCGGTTCAGATATGCCAGCGCTGCTTTCAGGTGGGTACGGTTCGAAACCAAATAGACCAAAAGTACAGCTTGATTCACGGGAATGTGTATTGTCGTCCTCATTTCTTCATAAATACTTGAACAGAATGGTACCCTTGAGGGAATTAGATTCCGGGCACTTGCAAGTAAGACGCGCCATGTAAACCTATCCGGAAGTACAAAGGCCGAATCTTTTAGGGAAAGGTATGAGAGCGGCATAAAGAAAACAACAGGGGGTTGGCTGTGATTCTTTGTCAGGTACTGGATAACGTCTTCATTGTGGACAGTACCGCTTCTGGATTCTTTGTGTTGAGGTGACGATCCTCTCACTCGGAAAGAAGCAACAGAGAAGTAAGTGCGTAGCGTAGCGTTTAGGTGCCTCGACAAATTTTGTGTCTTCCCAATTGCATAGTCACCTGCTATGAAAGATGACTTGGCGTCCGGAATAAACATCTTTTGGAAATAGACCTGCCACCTTGACGGCATCTTGAACGGCAACCTGCGAAGCCTCCGGCAATGATATTAGCATCTCTAGCCCCATTAGCTGTAGTTCAGTGACCTAAAGGCCGCGTCATTCCACGTACGTGCGATAGCGACTTTGGTCGCAATCCTGACTCCCGCCATACACGTCTTTTTATTCCCTCCACTGCGCCATCGCTTCGTTTCAACGAATAATATTTCTGGGGTCGGAGAAAGGGTTTACGTGAGCCTCTTGCTCAGATTTTTCCCGGTCGTCCACAGTTTCGGTCTTCCGTCCCAAGGACAAAGCCTCTTGTGCGGACAAATTAGCGTGTGATGTGGCAGTGGTGCGAGCGCCCAGCCGAGTCGAAGGAAAGTTGCTTTCGTTATTCGAAACTGCGTGAGTGTTGGCGCTAGGGTTCGTAGAATGGTCATTGAGATCGTCGAGCGCCATCGATTGCGGCTCGTCATTCTGGCGATTCATGTATGCGGCTATGATCGCAATAATTGAGTATCCAATCATGCTGCGGTTGTTCAGTTTTCCCTCTCAGTACACTCAAGGTATTAAGCTTACCAGATTGTGCCCAACATCCCTAAAACAGCATTGCTAATCACGATTCTCCTAGCCCACGTCCCCCACTTCTCTAGACCTCGCATGGCCTGATCGCTGTTCCAACACACATCGTCCTCTTTTCGTATTGGACTCTTAGGAAAGGTGTCTAGTGCTTCCGTATCCACTGTGTTTATGAGGAACATTGCGAAGAAGAGATATGCGCAGGCCATGGCCTTACGGTTGGAGATCGGAAAGCCTGAGTGGAACGAGTGGCACCGTAAAAACCACAGGAGTGACAGCGCTAGTAAGAGCGGGTCTATGACTAGACACAACACTGTGATGCTACCCTAATGTCAGCAGGTACATCCCTCCACGTACGGCGATTAATGCACATCTCGTGGGACAGGATGACTTACAATTTCCCACCCCACTGACTGGGGGTATCAACCCTCAGGAGTGCAGGCCCGAATAAACCATCAGCAGTCTCCACTCGGTAACCGTTGTCATGCGCCACCCGATCCAGATTCTTGAATGTCAGGGGCAGTCTTTTGACTTCAGTTATGAGCACGGGCTGAGAGGCTTTGGGCACCGAATTAGAACCGTTGAAGCCGAAGTCTACACTGTCGTTCACAATCCAGCAGTTGACCTCGTTGCCAGTGCCCAGTAGCTGGTGCGCCATAGAGGCAGTGAGGCCGAGCTGTGCAATCGCGAAGAGAGCACTTGAAGCGAGGAGTGCAATGACCACGGAGCGAGTTCGTCCGGGCCAGCATGTAGATTTTGCGTTGTAGCAGTTCACTATGCCTGCGGACGTTGTACCCCAGAAGGTAGTTGGTGCCATAGTGGTGCTGTTGGCTGGGGATATCCGAGTGATGTCTTGCAAAGAGGGGAATTTGCGAGATGATCAAAGATCACAACGACGTGAGTGACGGACGACTGAGGTTGATGTGCCGACATTCAGGGTTTCCGGAATCCCATGGTAGCGGCTCGAGGAGTACCATGGCTGCGAGGTATTGAAGTCGTTGACATTGGCTGCGTTAGATCTCAGTGCTCTGCACCCGCCAGTCTTGGGCACAGAGACAGCAATGTGCAGCTCTCACTGGCTTCATAGTTCAAACCGTTGGAACTGGGGATGATTACAGGCGCATGCATGCATTGGTGGCTGACGGTGATCTTCACGGCCGAAACAGAATAAAGTATTCGGGCCTCGTGTCGCGGTTGACTGATGAGCCTGAAAGAAGGTGGATGGTCTTGACGTAGTTCGAATGCAGAGCGCGGGCCAACGGAACCGATGTTTCCTTGAGGAAGGCACAATCAGGGTCGAGCGACACGAACGAACCATGTGGATGAACAAGCAGGAGGAACATCAGGTCAGGAGGAGGTATCAACTTAATTCGCAACTACATAGAAACATTGGGCTCGGGGGGGGTGGTAGGTGTTTACACAAAGGGACAAAAAGGCTCGTAACATTAGAAAGAAGATTGATCGTAATCAAGAGGTATCCCAATTCACAAGCGGCTGCGAGGCGGCCGGGGAATCGTTGGCTGGAACAGCCTGTCCGGCAACCGGTTCCCATACTGATCGAACCGGTAATCCTCCTTTTGTTCAATCCACATCTGCCGCATGTCAGCCTCATGCTAACATCTACAGCTTGCTACCGTAACGGGGCGGGTAGCCGGTATTATAACCACTCACCTCGCGTTCGGCGTATGCCCTCTCCAAAGGCACTGGTTGAGGATTTAGTATTTCTTCGTCGCCAAAGCCCGCGTCTCCTTTGAACTTACGCGAGTAGTTGGCTGCACCGATGGGCTGCGGTGCGCCATACTCTGCGTACTGTCCTCCATAGGGGCCGTACTGACCTGGGCGTTGATTGCCGCGGGAGCTGCTCTGCTGCCAGGTTTCGCGCTCTGGGAGACGGTCTTCGAAGGATTCGGGGCGGCGGCCGAGGGGCTCAGGAAAGGGGCGGGTCTGGTTGTACCTGTCCTGCGTTTCGATGGGGTACTGCGAACGGTAGTGGTCGTGCTGTTCGTAGCGCTCGTCATACTGGGTCTCGTAACGGGAATCACGGTTACCGCGCTGCTCCCAGTGGTCGTAGCGAGGTTCGCGACCGCGGTCATCGTAGTGCTGAGGACCGCGCTCACGCTCGTCGACGTAGTAGTCGCGGTGCTCTTCGAAGTGAGCGGGTGGTTGACGGTCGCGCTCAACCCAAACATCGCGATGCTCCTCTACGCGCCTGGGAGCGGCGTCGCGCTCGACCCAGACATCACGATCGATGTGTGTGGTGTGGGTGGTTTGCTGGGGTGGAGGTGGAGGCGCCTCTTGATGGATGTCGATGTCGATTTGGGTGGTCTCCTTGGCTGGCTGCGGCTTGTTGGGCTCCTCATAAGGCTCCAGAGCAGTCAGGTAGCCGAGGACTTCGCTGAGACTGTTGTGCGCAATTTGGAGTTCTTTCTCGCGGTTCTCCAGCTTCTCCTTCTCGCTGAGGAGCCAGTAGACGCGGTGCCTCATGCCAATGCGACGACCGTCCTCGACATCGCCAGCGACGCGTTCAGTGTGGGGCGTGATGTTCTCAAGGGCGCCGCGCACATCGCGCATGCACCCGTAGACCCATTTGGACTTTTCAGGGTTGGCCTCGAGGATGTCATGGATTTCGCGCACCGAGAGAAGGCGTCTCACTTCCTCAAGATCGGAGCGTACGCGGCCGATGATGCGCACATAGACGGCATTGGATGGGCCGACATCACGCACACGTTTGGCCTTGGTGAGGAATTCGGCAAGCTTGTAGGCACCGGCGAGGGCGCTGGCAGTGGCACCGAGGGTAAGGAGCTCTGATTTAGCCATGACGGGCGGTGTGATGGCTCTAGGGAGCTACCGGCAAGGTGATGTGATGCTTCAATTGAGTGAAAGAGTGCCTGCGTCTCTGCGGGTACCTAGCGCGAGCATGCCGCGCAGGTTCAACCGGCTGCAGAAAGTGGGGATAGACGCTTTGAGAGTTGAGGTGAAAGTTGGGGAGTTGTCTGTTCAGCTCAGCTCAGGGCAGCTCTGACAGGGGCCGATGTTAGTGTTTGGGGGCTGGGGTTCTAGTACACATGGGGCGCTAGTTGCCTGCACCTCATCACCCATCGCGACCATCCCGAGGTCTGTCCACGAACCTGGCTCCACACGGGGAACACGTCGCTTCCATCGTCTGCGGGCACCGAGCTGATCATGTTCGTCAAGGCGATCAAAAGCGGTCAGGACGAACTGCTTTGCGACGCTGCGGAGGGGGGGCTATGCGCTTCGCTGTGTGATGTAAACAACGCGCTCCAAGAGTTGTTTATTCTAGGCTGATACGCTCCTGGATAATCCCAGCTCGATATGTCAGCTCCACCGTGACAACACAACAAATGCCGACGCCAAAACCTTGATTTTTCCCTATTTGCCGTACTTTGCAACGAACGCGCGAACCTTGGGATCGTCCAGGCTGAGCTGCGTGCCTTCTGCGTCCAGCAATTCGCGGTCTTTGTCCTCGAGCTCCGCCTCCATCGCTTTCAGTTGGGCGTCCAGCTTGGGGTTCGTCAAGCTAACCGTCTGGAATGGTGCGTGCTTATATAGTGCACTCATTATGACGTTCATATCTGCATCCGCCTTGCTTGACCGCTCTGCGAACTTGTCGTGAGTAGTAGTCGCTGTAGATTCGTATTGGTCCTGCAGCTTTTTGCTGTGTTCGAGCTGAGCTTGCATCAACGAGTCTTGGAGACTTTCGATATTGTCGTGGTAGAACGAGATGCCTGCGTGTCGAAGCGCATCTTGGAGCGCCACTGGGAGATCGAGCGCCTGGTTGGGCTTGAGCTTGACCATTGGTGTAAAAGCTGATGTGGAAGACTTCATTCGTCGGTGGGCAGGCGTCGGTGCCGGTGCCTGTATCTCCGGCATGCGCTTCGTGGCCGCTGCTTGGACGTGTGTAAGCGCCTGTTGGAACTCGTCGCAATCTTGCGTGCTAGCCGCGACTGTGTTGAGGCGCTTGCCCATGTACTCGAGCGTCGATAGTACCTATGAACGTCAGCACGCAACATTCTGCAGGCAGGAGAACAAGACTCACATAATTGAGCCATGAGGTGCGCGCCTGCACCCTATCTCTGTCTTTGCGCTTCTTCATCTCAGTCATCGGCTTGCGTATCTCGTGCTCCACAACCATTTCCGCGACAGACGCAATCTCCGAGTGCAGCTCCTCTAATTCTGCTTGCAACGCGGTCTTCCTCTCTTTGAGTTCTGCTTCTGGCTCATCAGGGTCTCCAGGCTGAGCACTCCCAGAAACGTTAGTGAGATAAACGGTGTCAACCCGAGCCTTGATCTCTGCTGTGCGGAACGAAATGATGGCTTTACACCACTGCTCAATGGACTTTTCGTCTTCGCTGACCTCGGGCTCTGCTACGATCTGTGAGACTAGCCCAGGAAGACGACTCAATATTTGGTCGTCTGATGCGAACCGTTCCGAGAGGTAACTCTTCAGCGTAGACTTTTCAGCATCCGTCTCTCGCTGTGCATCCGCCATCTGCTCTGTGATTAATGTAGCCACATCATCAACCTATTGATATGAGTATTGAGATTTGAGTGAGGCGTTTGGAGCTTACAGAAACATCCAGTCTGGCCTTCTCTTGCCCCTCCTTCCTCTTCCTCTCGTTGCGTGCATGCTCAGCGTTCATATTCGGCTTGTCGAGAGCTTTGAGTCTCATCAGTGCATCTTTTTGCGCTTCAAGCACCTTGCACTGCTCTTCAATTGCAGTAGTGGAGCTCTTCAGTGAATCGATTGCGAATGCAATTTCGTGATCCAAAATTGGCCTGACGGGTTCGCCCTCGGTCTCATATTGATGCAGTAGACCTTTCTTCTTCAAAGTCTGGTAACTGATGTGAAAGTCAGTAGAAATCCATTCTGAGAGCTTTTGAACATACAGCTCCAACTCCTCCTTGCTCAACAAGGTGTCTTCATGCAAATACTCCTCAACCCAAGCTGCAGCTTGATTACTCGTCTCCGCATCTTCGAAGCCCAAAAGTATCTTGTCAAGATCCACATTCAGACCTCTTTCCTCCACCACATTCAGCAAATGGTGAGCAGCTTGCTCTTCCGCCATTGTCCCAGATAGAGTGTGGCTGTTTGTTGTGTGACAGAAGCGAAAGGAGTTAGGCTGCATACACTCGATACGGTGAGCCGAAACTTCCAATCGCGCAGTCGCGTTTTCGGGCCCTGCACGCGCCTCGCGACTGACTTGACATTTGCAAGACAGCCCTCACTGCCTATACAATTCTCTCTTCAAAGACACCCCATATTTAATTACAATGTCGCCTACCGCAATCGCATCCGAGTCCCAAAAAGACACAGAACAGAGCACAACTCCCACCTCCACACCCACGCCACCCAGCAACCCCGCGCACGAAGAGCACCAATACCTCTCTTTAATCCGCGACATACTATCAAATGGCGAGCACCGACCCGACCGCACCGGAACAGGCACCTACGCAGTACCCTTCCCCTCGCAAATGAAGTTCGCCCTATCACGCCCCTCCACCTCGCCCACACAGCCCGCCGAACTCATCCTCCCCCTCCTCACAACGAAGCGGGTATTCCTGCGCGCCGTAATCGGAGAGCTCCTCTGGTTCGTCGCCGGAAGCACACACAGCGCACCTCTCTCAGAAGCCGGGATCAAGATTTGGGACGGCAACGGCAGCCGCGAGTATCTCGACAGCGTGGGCCTCTCGCACTACGAGACGGGCGAGCTGGGCCCTGTGTACGGTTTCCAATGGCGGCATTTTGGCGCAGAGTACAAAGGACATGCGGCAGATTACGAGGGGCAGGGCGTCGATCAACTTGCTGAGATTATCGACAAGCTGAAGAACAAACCATATGACCGCCGCATTATACTCACCGCGTGGAATCCGGCCGATATTAAAAAGATGGCGCTGCCACCTTGCCATATGTTTGCCCAGTTTTATGTTAGTTTTCCGGGGCACAAGCAGGGTGAGGAGAGGCCGCGGGGTGTGCTGCATTCGTTGCTGTATCAGCGGTCGTGCGATATGGGGCTTGGGGTGCCGTTCAATATCGCGAGTTATGCGCTGTTGACGCATATGTTGGCTCATGTGTGCGATTTGACGCCCGGCACTTTTACGCATACTATGGGGGATGCGCATGTGTATCTCGATCATGTGGATGCGCTCAAGGTGCAGCTGGAACGTGAACCGCGGGATTTCCCCACGCTGAAAATTAATAGAGAGATTGGGGGGAGCATAGACGGGTGGGAAGCAGAGGACTTTGAGGTTGTGGGATATAGGCCACATGCGAGTATTGCCATGAAGATGAGTGTGTAGTCTTGTAGGTGAGCCCGTAGTACATATAGACGTATATGAGCCATCTAATGACTTGAGATCACATCTCCAAGTAAAAGCCGTTCATCTGCGCACTCTCGTGAACGACCGCTGAAAAACGCTAAAGATCACAACAAGCCAAGGCATCATCAGTTTCATCTACAGAGACCGTCAAGAAAAGAATATATGCAGTTTTAAAAGACGAACTGTCTATAGAGGGCTTCCCGCATCGCGTATTCTGCCTCAAAGCCCTTTTGTGGAAAGAAAGAAATAAATCTCCAGCAGCTCCTCGTCATCAGGGCAACTCTTGTGCCTCACTTTTCGGCCCATAGTTATTCGCATATTTGATGTTCGCCGGCAATTCGCTCGTACTCGTGGCCTCGACTTCCGCACGCGTAGTAGGTGGATTATAATACGCTTGGCCCGCACCATCATGATAAGAATCCGGGCTATACGGCGGACCGCTACCGGATTGTGCATCCTTCTCTATCGCCGTGCTTTTTGATGCTCTTTTCCTCCGCCACCAGAAGATTGCGTAGCCGATAGCTGCAAGGGCAACAACGCCGCCGATGACTGGGCCGGCGATCCACGCCTTGTTCGATGAGGAGCCTGAGTCGTCAGAGGGTACGTCGACGTCGGCGCGGACGGCGTAGGTGGCAGATGCCATGTCGGAGATTACGTTCTTGCTGTTTTGTAGGTAGCAGTTCTCGTAACCGCCGTGCATTGTCGAGTCGAAAAGGATGCCCTTGCAGTCTTCGTCGCTGGCTGCGCACGCATCCATGCAGGCCGTGACGTTATTCGTATGCAGCATTGTTATGTTCGAGCCTGGGTTCAGCTGTCCGCAGTGGATTTCGAATTCAGCTTGGTGCGTACGGTTTCCAGTGGTGTAGGTGTCGGATTCCGGACAAGTCGTCGTGATAGTGGGAACGTTCAGCACACGCGCTCCATGCATGATACCTTCCTTGGGCTTGGGGTCGCCAAATTTGGGCTCTGCGCTGGTAGTGGGCCAGCAGTTCGCGAAACCGACTTCTAAACCTGGGTTCCATGATACTGCTGTGCAGAAAGGATGCAGACCCATACATATCTTGACGCATTCTTCGAGTGACTCGGTGTGGAAGAATCCTCTGTACACCTTATCTTTCCAACAGGCGAATTCGTCATCGAAGCAGTTTTCATTGGCATCGTCGTCTTCGTCAGCAACGCGCTGTCCGCAATGTGTTTTGTATTGTACACCATCGAAGCCAGGGAGATCGTTCATGGACTGGTCCTCGTTCGGGCAGTCGGTGTTGAAGCCATCCATCTCGCCCTTGTGGACGAGCCAAGTATCTGCCGTAGGAGAGTCTTCAAGTCCGCTGGTAGAGACATTACTATTTCTAAACCAGCACTCACCCGAGTCTTCATGCCAGACCGCGCCGAAGCAGCCTTCGCCGTCTCCGTCAAAACGTGAGCAACGCTCCAGGCACTCGTCACGGGTCTTCGCATTATACCATTGTCCAATACCGTTGTTATCCTTCATCGCATCTGCCGTTTGTCAACCATGTGTTTACTCGCGAGGACCGGCGCAGACTTGTGCTGACCATTATTTGGGTTCCTTTGGTTGCAGTATGAAGTGAAGTTGAGACCGTTAAGTGTCGTGTAGCTCGGCGGGCAATCATTATCTTGCCGTAATTCGAGGTCGCGAGGGTGGATAAGATCTGTCAAATCTATTCGCGCGTTAGTAGGCCACTTTTGAGTCTTGTACCCTCCGAACAACCAGACATACATGTGGGTGTCGCGATCGCGACATTTGCGCACACGAGTGCTAACAGGCTCTGCCTCGAAAAGTCCAACATCACGAAAGAGGTCAGTACTGTGCACGGTATCCCGCAGAAGACTGTACAGAGAGTGTAAAACAGAGGGAGAGAGACGCCCAATGATCTCAAATGGACCGAAAGTACGGTTCCCACCTTCAAACACCACCGGCAGAGGCCAATGTCTTGTTCAAGGAATCAGTCGGCGATCAGCCTCGTCAGGCGTCCAGCGAATCCATGAGGCCCCCAATTCAGAACCACCATCCACCAGGGGGGACCCCCAAAACACCGCCCCCAAATTGATTCCCACAGCTATATGCGACGGGTGGCTAGCGCCATCATGCCACTTCGTGCCGCAGGTCACGAACTATGAGTGGACGATAAAGCAACGCAGGGCTGGCACAGGTCGGCGTCCAGCAAGCACATTTACCAGGGTATCGAGTAGTGCAATCTGAGCATTTGTGGACCAGCAGTCAAATCGGCTTGCATCGCCCACATTGCGCCCCTCCCACCACTAATTTTCCAACGGCTACCCGCGATGGCTTGGAAATGTGGAAATCTGCATGCGTCCTTCTCTTCTTTCCAGGATTTTTCTTGGCCAACTTTTTTTCTGTTTATTGCGAGATTGTTGGAGACGGATGCGAAGGTTGACGAGGAGAAGAGGATCTCGCAGCATGTTTCCCTAGCTGGGTAGACTAGGGGTCTTGGACGTCACACCAAGATCATGGGCCTCGACGGCACTAACCGCAAACTCCCGCTGTGCATCTGCCAAGGATAGCTTGAGGCGGAGCAATACTATTCCTGCCATCCAGTTCAATTGCGACCCCCGAGGTTATATCATGGCATGGTAAAATAAAGTTAAAGTTGCCGTTTGTGCCGTTGTTACTGTCTTTTTGTCCTTTGCATAGGCTGTAAACATTGCTGCTGCCATTGAAAAGTCCCCGGGCAGTTACTGCAACCTATTATGCATATGTACGATGTTGATGGAAAAGTGTTGATTACCACGCTGCTTTTACAGACAGTGAGTAGGTATCTAATGCATCCCGAACGCCAGACAAGATTTTCCCAGCCTGCAAAACCATAATGCAACAACGCTGAACATTGCAAGTCCGCTCACCTGTGGCTGGTCTTTCCGATACCACGCTTTCCGGCAGTCTAGATAGTCGTTAGTAAATACTTTTACGATGAAAGGTGATTTATGACTTACCAAATGCTTGATCAGAGAACCAGTCTGGTGCCTGTCGGCCTCACCCTGCCTGGCCATCCTGTTCATCTTCTTCTGCGACAACTTGGCCATCTTCTCCGCCTTGGAGGCAGCCGCCTCATCCGTAACACCATCGTTCCTCCTGTTGGTGCTTTGGCTGCGACCACGGCTCTTCGCACGCTCGAGGAGAGCAGACTTGGGCGTGTCGACGTCCATGGCGTCGCCACCACCGGGAGCTTCTGATCTTGAACGGGCCAAGCTGCGTCCTCGCGACTCTGCCTGGGCCTGTGCACGCTCGACGACCTTGGAGGTGTCGTATCCGAGGCTCTCGAGATGCGACTCCATCTGGGACATTTGCTTCGCCTTCTTGGTCCTGGGGATGACGGCCCTGTTCTTCAGACTCTTGCGCATCTTAGCTTCGTTCCTGATGAGCTGCCTCTTCTCACGGATCAGCTCTGCCTTGTATCGAATATCCGCCTCTTCTGCGTCCTCGAGGTCGTCATCAGACTCATAGAAACCCTCGCCCTCAAGCTTCTCCTCTTCGGCCTCAAGCGCAGCAAGCTTAGCCTCAATGTCAGGGTCGATGAAGTCGTAGACGTTCTGGCCCTTGAAGACTTCTGGAATGCGGTCGTGTTTCCATTCATCGTTCTCGAGGAGGTAGTTCTTGCGGAGATCGATGTTGTACACACCGGCTCCACCATTCTCCTCTTCCAGATCGCGCTCAAGGAGCGGCCTGTCAGGGTCCTCCTTGTCGTACTTCTTCCTGTTCAAGACTGCTTCGGGAATTGAGGTCTCGCGGGTTACGCCGCCCAAGGGCTGAGCAACGTGAATACGGCGGAGCAGTTCGCCAAGGCGGCCAGATGGCTCACCAGCGCTATTGGTGCCAGCCTTGAGCTTCTCAGCATTGCGAGCAGCGATCAAGCGGTCGCAGACTGCGTTTCGCACAGCCATGACGCCCTCGGTAGTGCTGCAAGAAAGCTCGAGCATCTCTACCTCACCAGACTTGAGCATACCCTGCAGCTGAGCCTGTGTCTCAGGGTCAAGCTGATCGGGGCGCATCAAATCGATCTTGTTGATGACAATGGAGATCAGCTTGTTTGCGAACAGAGGCTTGATGTTGTTGAAAAGGGCGATTTGCGAAGCGACGGAGTAACCGCACTGCTCACTGAGATCCATGAAGTAGAGGATGTGGGCGCGGAGATGGGCAATAGCGCAGATGGACTGATGCTCAATGGTGTTCATGTCCTCGAGCGCGTGGTCCAAGATACCAGGAGTATCGACGGCCTGGAAGCGAAGCATCTTGTAGTCGAAATGTCCGACGTACAAGCTCTTTGTTGTGAAGGCGTAGGGCTGCACCTCGACATCGGCCCTGGAAATAGACTTCAAGAAGGACGACTTGCCAACGTTAGGGAAACCAGAGATGACGAGTGTGCGGGTGTTGGGGTCGATGGAGGGAAGACGACCCAAGTGCTGCCTGACCTGCTCAAGGTAGACGAGAGGGTCCTTGAGCCTCTTGCAGATGGTGGCCATGCGACCAAGGGCAGCCCTCTTGAGCTGCTTGCACTGGAAGAGAGAT
Organism: Stemphylium vesicarium; assembly: GCA_004380135.1. Lineage (NCBI taxonomy): Eukaryota > Fungi > Ascomycota > Dothideomycetes > Pleosporales > Pleosporaceae > Stemphylium > Stemphylium vesicarium. The sequence goes on along the minus strand of QXCR01000133.1, from coordinate 105,878 downwards.
TGCCCATATTTGAGAAGGCGCACATAGTCGCGCGCAACCGTCTCGATCAGCGACTTTGCAGTCGAGAGCTGACCGAGGGCAATGCGGAAGTGGTCCGCATCGTAGAGGGTGTTGAGGAGATCGCGGTGGAACGGGTGGATGTCGGCCAGGCGTGGGAAAGCTTCGATGGTGGAGGAGAGGCGCTCGGTAAAGGTCTCGGACGTGTACTTGACTTTTCTTGTGTAAAAGGCTCGAATTCTGCTAATTTTGAATCCTGCACGGATCTGGGTAGGAAGCCTTTATATCTTTGTCAGCTATTGTGTTCCAAGTGCAGCGTGCAGTTGGCGCTTGAGAGGCGCAAATCTCAGCGCATGGGTGAAGTTTGCGCTGGAGCGGATGAAATTAGAAGCCTACCTCCTCTGCGTCCTGGACAGGACGATGTCCAAAAACTCCTGGCTCGTAGGCACGGCGGGGATATCCTTCCACTGAGTCTTCATTTTGGCGGCTGCGCGTGTGCTGGTGTGGTTGAAGCCGTCTGCGCTTCAATGGGAAGGGCTGGCAAAAAGTTCGAGGCGCTACCTATCGATACCAAAAAATATTCCCCACCGCCAAGCGGCAGTTCGCCTCATGTGCGCTAGTGCCATATCCAGACAGCCCGCGGGCTGGAAACCACCGTCCCTTGATACACTAACTGCTCACGATGACTAGTAGGGATGTATTTTTTTACAGCACCTTAGCGCTCTGATTCCCGCCGGTAATACTCCCTAGTCCGGTCATGGCGGTTTCCTTTCCTGCACGCCCGAGGCATCAACAACAGCTTGCATCGCTATCATGCCCATGACTCCGGGAATCTCTCACCGGCTCCATACATGGTTGCGAATCAGCTGGCCTTGAATCTTACAATGAAGAAAGCTGCATCGCAATGCCAGTCGCCGGAGTGTGGATGGCTTTACTTGAGCAACCTCACCGCGCTAAAAGACGTCCCCCCACTCCTTCCCAATACGGATCTATCGGGCATTGGCGTGAGTACTGACAAACACCAGGCATACTTGCAACTAACTTCCTCGTTACAGGTCATCTTGGGCTACTCACTCTCGGCTTATTTGACACTACTGCTGCTGATCCTCCATTACATTACGGTCCACAACACCCGGCGCATAACTAATAAAAGCCACGAATCCATCAACATAATCGACCATGGGCTCCTTACCTTCATCCGGTCTCATGTTGTATCGTGGATTCCTAGCAAGCGTTTTGAGAGTGCTCTGGAAAAGTCCGTACTGATTCTCAGCGACCTGAACTTGGTCACAGGCTCTGGCTTACTGCTTGCCGGCTACTCGCAACTCAAGTGTGGCCTATCTGCATATCATTGGCAAGTCATGGTCTTCATCGCGTGGTTCGGAAGTTTCTCGTTCGTGTCCGCCATGAGTTTCCTCGCAGGCTCTCCCCAGATGAAAAACGGCATGCGCTACATTCGCCTGGGTTTCATGGTGCTTCTTGGTTCATTGTTGATTACTGCATTACTACCAACTGGATCAAGAATGTGGCTCAACAGGGACCCTGACGACAGCGAGGGCTACTATCCTGGACTGCATGCCGTCTGTTTCTACGAAGAACTTAGCAGGCCCTCGTTCACACGACAAGGCTCCAAACTTTGGTCGATGATCTTCTCCGTGGGCATCCTCGCCGTCTCGTACATCTACTGCGGCATGCGATTAATCAGTCCTTCTGAAGGCATCCCGATGGAAAACCTTCGAATGCGGACTGGTCTAAAACTTAGAAACTTCCTTGATTACATGAAGCGCAAGACGGCATCACCTCGTATGCTCGATGCCGTTCTCTGGCACATACCGTACTTGCTTTCGTACGCCATCTTCATCAGTATTTGCGCCTTCTATGACATATGTCTTTCGATGCTACTGGAAATACTTTGGCTGACCTTTGCTATGGCCTGGGGCACAATCAAAATCTGGGAGACGCGTGCGGCCGCAACATGGAATTTCGACGGCAACAACGTGACATACAATCAAAAGCTCTCCGAAGAGAATTACTGGTCGTTTGGCCAGACCCTGCCGTTGATACTGCTTGTATTGCCGCTGCTCTCCATGGCGCAAACATACCTTGAAGAAGACGTCAAGGAAGAGGATAGGATGCAGCCTGCACGCAATCGAGAAGAGGATGCGCAGCAGAGCGCAAATGTTGCTCACGCATACGAGACCGCAACCCATGAGAGCACATCCTCCCATGATGTTCGTGATCACGCACCAGACCAACTCGTTGATCTCCCCATAGATCCCTCCGCGGACATATCCTCCTGCCCCTGGTACCATGACCACATCACCCTCCTTATCAGCCAGATTCTCATGGTCAGCACCATGACGTTGTACTTTCTCACCGACTTGGGCGAATTTCTTGGCATCTCTAGCATCCTTCGCAGTAGACTCTTCGTCATATGGATTCTGGGCATCATGCCGCTAGCTTCCTTGTTTCATCTAACGGCCTGGTATGCAGCCGCACTGATTGTCGGGAAATGGCCTCATGCAAGGCAGATGTTGAACATGGGAGAGAGAAAGAGCACATTAATGCAAACGATGTATTGGGGATTCAGACTGGGGCTTATAGGTGGTTGTTTGGTTTTCACGTTCTTTGTGAGTTTAGAACTTGGAGATCCGAATTCGTTGTGGATATATTAGATTGAGCATAATCCATCCAGACATGCGATTATTGCTAACCAATGCAGCACCAATCTACTGACATTGTCCTCACTGTTCAGTCTAGAATCTGGAAATGCGCGTCTACAGGGTTCTTGCCGTTGATGGTAAGAACGTCTTGTGGGCATGCACTCATCACCACGACCACGTCTCTAAGCGCCTCTAGCACCACGTAGTCTCCAGGCTTTGTCTTCGGCTCTTCGAAGCTCACACCGCGCTTCGCACCCTCGCCTTCTTGTGTGATGGGTATGTTCATGAACAAGTTGAAAGGATCCGGAACTCTACCTCCGAACTTTCCCTGCAGCCCTTCAAGTGCATCCTTTTCTTCAGCGGCCAAGGACGACTCCATGGAGAGAGTGTGTAGAGCGTCCCAGAAGTTGTCCGTACAGCTTTCATGGTACCCCTGAACACCCAGTTCGCTGTACCGCCATCTATCACATGCTGCAATCAACGTATCATGCACCCCTGGGCTTGTATCCTCCAGCAACTTCACCATGGGCGCCCGCTTCTGACTAACCATCACATCACCTACTCCAGGCGTCACTTTCAATAGCGTCGCTCGGCAGTGGCACATGGACATGTATTCGGGTGCGCTGGCAGCGTTATTGGCAGCAGCCGAGTATTTGGAGGGCGAGTCGGTCGTCGCGTTGGGATAGAGTGCTCCCTCGACTTTTGAAGACGCGGTCATAAGCGTAGTTGAAGGAAGAGCGAGAGCCCATGTATCGACTACTTGATTGCCGTGCGTGTTCGTGATCTTGATCTTCTGCCCGGCTTTGACGAGGGTGGCTGCTCCGCGTCGGGCAGGGACGGTTTGGGTTGTGGGAGACATTATAGACGTTGAGATGTATGCCTGAATCTGCTGGTTCTGACGGTGAGATTCTGTAGAACTATGTACGGAGAGATGCGATACACTGACGGGTGAGGTGCGCCTAGAGATATACATGCCTACCCCACTTGTGCTGTCGCGCCAGGCGCCGTGGGACGGGAAGATAGGAAGGCGGGATCCTGCATTTGGTCTGTGGCTGTGTAGTTTGGTGCGAGATAAGTGATTAAATCTTTGGCGCCCAGCAAGATGATATGCTAAATGTATTGACGTGGTATGGCTGGAGGCGCGCGCCGCAGACGCGAAGGGTCACCGTGTATGGCTTTGGGTAGTGTTGTAGGCTCTCATCTTCCCTGGTATCGAAAGCGCATTCATACTGTATTGGAAATCTATGGAGAACTAGACGTCGAGTACATGAGGTTTGCAAGGCGTCATCAAAATTGCGAAGCGCAGTGTGAAGGCGGCGGGGAGTCGCGACATTGCGGTACCAAACGCTGTCACGTGTCAAGGTCGCGGCCCTGGGGCTTCCATTGAACGGCCACCCTAGCATTCCCGAGCGCAGCAACCCAAATTATCCCCACTACAGCTCTCGACTCCTTTACCGCCAACTCGCACCATTCCTACCCAGTCTTCACCATGGCCGCTCTCGCGACTAAGACGCAGTCGCAAAATATCTTTACCAAATTGAAATCAAAGCCCGCGAACAAAGTAGGTATTCTCCAGTAGCCCGCGCTTCGGACGACACCTAATGCCTGTCTAGATATGCTTCGACTGCGGCGCAAAGAATCCAACATGGAGCTCTGTACCTTTCGGTATCTACCTCTGTCTCGACTGCTCGTCCAACCATCGTAACATGGGTGTCCACATCTCGTTCGTCCGTTCCACCAACCTCGACAGTACGTCACCCTGAGGCCTCGCGGGCATGTAAATTAAGGATATGTATTGATTGAAGACAGTTTGGCAATGGGACCAACTACGAATTATGAAGGTCGGCGGTAACGAAAGCGCGACCAAGTACTTTCAATCACATGGAGGCTCTGCCGCTCTCGCCAGCAAGGACCACAAAGCCAAATACACCAGCAATGCCGCCACCAAGTACAAGGAGGAGCTCACCAGGCGTTGCGCCGCAGATGCTAGGATGTATGTTTTCGCTTCACTGCGCCGGTGCATAGACTAACATGGTCGCACTAGGTATCCCGATGAAGTTGTAATCACCGATGTCCCCGAGACTGGCAGCGACGGAACCAACACTCCCGCCGGTGAGGACGACGACTTTTTCTCCTCATGGGACAAGCCCACTATCAAGCGCCCCTCGAACCCACCATCCCGCACTGGCACACCCAAGGTCGGCTCGCCTTTCCTCAAGCCAGGCGCCAATGGCAACGGGACAGATCGCCCGAAATCGCCACTCGCTGGGGGCTCTGAGGCCAGCACACCTGCTGCAAAGCCTGCCGCAGTACGAAAGACGACTGCAGGCGCTGCGCCGAAGAAGAACATCCTCGGAGCAAAGAAAAAGGGTCTTGGCGCAAAGAAGGTGGTCGCTGCCGATGGCGGGCTCGATTTCGAGGAAGCAGAGCGAAAGGCTCGTGAAGAAGCAGAGCGCATCGAGAAGTTGGGCTACGACCCCGACGCCGAAGCCGCAGAAGCTGCCGCAGCCACCAAGTCGAAAGCCCCCGAAGCATCAACCATCGTCTCCCCTACTCCTGTATCGCCACCGCGTGGTGGTTTCGGTTCGACTTCCAAAACTGAGCGCTCAAGCCAAGACATGGAGAGGCTAGGTATGGGTGTACAACGTCTAGGATTTGGACAAGTAGGCGCTGCGAAGAAGCCCGTTGCGCAGAAGAAGATGGGAGGCTTCGGAAGCGTGGGCAAGCCCGCTCAAGATGACGACGAGAAGTATGCGCGTGCCAAGTTTGGTACCCAGAAGGGTATCTCGAGTGATGAGTTCTTTGGTCGTAATGCATTCGACCCTTCAGCTACTGCGCAGGCAAAGGAGAGGTTATCAGGTATGCGTGCTTTGCGACCCTACTCATGCAGATCGTGTTTGCTAACTTTTTTTACAGGCTTCGAAGGCGCAAGCGCAATCTCCTCCAACGCATACTTTGGTCGCCCTGAAGACGACGTCGCGGAAGAAGACTATGGCGACCTGGAGACTGCCGCTAAGGATTTCGTTCGCAAATTCGGTCTCACCGCTGGCGACGACCTCGAGAACCTGACCAACATGCTCGGCGAAGGCGCTACCAAGCTACAAGGCGCTGTTCGAAACTACCTCAACTCGTAGGACAGTTGTTGAGAAAGTCTGATTCAAGGCATTTCTATTGGGTGCTCATGGACACTCAACAGGGTACAGAGAGTGCGCACATTGGATGGTAGAGGTAAATACAGTCTCGGCACATGGTGCATTGCAGCAGGGGGAAAAACACCATGAGCGAGGAGTTTGTACGGGACCAGCTATGCGTCTCCCCATTTTTTTTTCTCGCGCTTGCTGAAGACTGGGGGTGATTTGGTAATGAGTGGTGTTTTGGGAGTATAAACAACAAAGTGAACTATTGGAACTAGGAATGTGAAACCTCTGTAATCTCACATCAGATGCTCTTGTTACATCATGTTGATCAGCGGTGGGTGAGTGAATATTCCAATCGTTGTGTTTATTTGGCCAAAGATTTCCCTAACGCCTATCGCTCAAGCCAAACACAAATACATGACATTAAATCAATCATCTCTATCGCCCCAAACATCAGCTTCTTCCCTCGCCACAGCATCTAAATCAATCATCCCCCTCTTCCCCTTGCCATCCTTCACCTCTTCATTATCGTCATCACTACTCTCATCACCTTGTCTCGCTTCCTCCCGACTCATAGAACCCCACCCTGCATCTTCATCCTCCTCTTCTTTCGGGAACGCCGGCGACACAGGTACAAAGTCGTCCATTAGATTGCTGGGTAGACCAGCGGGGGCGGGACGCTTAGCAGCGGATGATGGCGGCGAGGGTGTTAGAGGCATCATCGTCATTTCGGGATGGTGGGATAGTTCTGGATCCGAGACGTTTTCTACCTGCGGTTGCTTTTGCTGTTGCTGATGCAATGAAGCGTCGGCCTGAGGTCTCTTTTCTTGCTTGGATAAAGGCCGGTCTTCTTCCGGTTGTGGTTGTCGAGAACTGGACTGGACTGCTGGTTCGGTATCGACCTTTTGGGTTGGTGGGACCTTGGCGTGGTGCTCCTGCTGCTGTTGCTGCGAGAATGGGAAAATGGAGAAGAGGCTGGAGCTGAGGCTATGCCTGTTCAGTGTTCCTGGTCTTTGGTCTTTCTTCAGTGCTTCTTGTCGTGGGTTCGGGGCAGTTGGCGGAGGCTCTGACGTCGAGTGTGAGTGCGAAGGCGTTCTTCGGACGGCTACGGGACTGGGTGGTTTGCTGATGGTGGACTCGGGTAGAGGAGCCTCACACATCTCGCAGGCAGTCAGATTTGGATGGTTGAGGAAGGTGCATCGCGGGCACTGCTTTTTGAGGTCTGGTGTTGATGGGCGTGCCACTTCAGGATCCTGGACTGCTGGGCGTGGTCGAGGTGGTTGACGCAATGGTGCAGGCTCAGGCTGACCCGGCATCTGATATCCCGGGCTGTATCGCTGTCCAGCCCTGGAAGTAGGCGGTCCTGTATCTCGCCTTCTCTCTGGAGATGTAACAGGTCCGCTTGTTGTAACACCTGGATTCGGGTCAACAGACACCATGACCTGTACATCCCTCTTTGTTCCACACTTGTTGCACTGGCACTGTCGAACCACGCTCTTTGTGTACGTATCCGTCACATCAGCTGGCGCATCGAATCTGATCTCAAACTTCTCGGGCTCGCCGAAGCCCTGCGCATTCCGGTTTCCTCTCTCCCAGCCCTTTGCGTTCGAGTAGCCAGCACCTTTCGCGATTATTGGCATGATAGGATCCACATCTCCGAATATCAAGTGGTCTACGTGTGGGAGTAGCATCAGGGTCCCGCTAGATCTAAGGTGGTGGTCGACTTCTATACGAACTTTGAAATCATCGAGAGAGTGCAGAACGCTAAAGTACTTGTGGAACATGTCGCCATACCATTGCCGGACCTGGACACCCTGTTGCAATAACTCTTTCACGATGTTCCGAGGCGCGGGACTGGGCCAAAGCGCGTCGATCAAATGCTTCTCTTTTAGTGCTTTGCGAACCATCAGATCCAGCCTGGCGCATTCATACAGCTTCTTCTCCAGCCTTTCGTGTACTTCGTATTTGGAAAACCTAATCACCAAGCCTCTAACAAATCCGGCATCCAGTCTCCACTTGCGCGTGAAGTAATCCAGTGACTCCAGATCTTTCTGTGCTTGCGCGTTCGCAGGTCGGACCACTCGTGGCGCGAGCTCATGGCCCATGGATATCCATCGCTCGGGTTGGCGAGGGAAAGCGGTTGCTGTGGACCAGAATGATCTGATGGGGTAGTATTCAGCTTTGAAATAGTTGTAAAAAAAGTCCAGAAAATCCGTCTCAGTAAGCGGCAGTGCCGCATGGCCGCGAGGAAAGTCCATCGTGAGGTTGAGGATTCAGTGGGTGGCGACGCGCTTCGGGCGGCTACAAGCAGGTGATGAGGTCACAAAGAATGTAGAAAGTCTTTGCAGAAACCCAGAAATGATCCCACGACCTGGATATGAGGATAACCAGAGCTCTTGCAGTCCTAGCGACTCGGACTAGATTAATGTTGCTGCCTGGGAATGATGAAGAAGGTAAGGCGTACGGTAGCCACACTATGGGACAAAAGTGACGATGCAGCTGCGCCACAGCATGTGATGAACGTAGAAGCGCTAGACGAATCGCAGGATATCTGGGAAAAGCTCTCGCGCGTGGTGTGTCCGTGTGACGAGGTTTAAGAGGTGCGTCATCACTGTGGCGGTGGCGGTGCTCGCCTCTTTCTGCGCATCGGCGTTTGATCATCCATCGCAAGCATCGACAACTTGCGCATGGTGATCAAATACTTTTACACAGGACAACTACGTCAACAGCTTCCTTACATATATCAGCTCTAATTTCTACAACACAGCAGCTGTCGAGTACTCGGCCATATCGGAATTGCATGAGGAAGAGTTCGCGATGACCGCACACAATGCCACTGCAGCCATCAGACACCCTGATTCTCCACAGATATGTTCCTTCTCGTGAACAACACCGCTGATTTACCTTCAGTTTTCGAATTCTATCGCGCTTGTTTCCTAAGGGGTGATGCCGTGCTTCCTAAATCCTCATGTGAAGAAGTAGAATGTCAGCCCGAGATTGGCAGAGGAAGGCCTGAAGAACTGGGTCTCGAAGCGAGTCTGTCAGTTTCAATAGCACACGGTTCATCATAAAACGCTAACCAAATCTGAAGGTTGCAGCATAAGGGTACAGTCAAGCTTTGCGCAAGGGCAAACACATTAAAGGGTCAGCAAGGGATTCCCCCATCAAGGCTTCTAAGCAAGATGGGCGTAACCGATCAGCCTATCTTGAGCCTATGAATCGTGGAATATTTGAAGCTTGTGCTTTATTGTCCGCCTATTTCCCGGGGTAAGAGAGCCCATCGGCGTCGTCCTGCATATCTGCAATGCGGAGGCTGCAGTGATCAGACCATGAGATCTCGCCGACCCCACGCTATTGTGCTGCAAGTATACCTATATGCGTCATTCTGAGACGCGCGCCCTGGGGAACAGGCACATCACTTGTAAGGACTGGCATCGGTAAAGGATCGCACATAAACTTGGCTTGGTCCCTCAGATCGGTTATGCAATCTTGCTCAAACGTCTCCAATTCCGACCTCAGACCTTCTTGAAGGCTGCATGCATGATGGCCCCTTCAAAAATGGCAAAGGCGTCATCTACAGCGTCTTCGAAAGCGTCCAAAAACTCACTGAAAGAGCGGCCTAGAGAATCACTCAAATCATCCGAAGGTCTGCAGATCGCACATCCGGAGACCTACCCTGAGGCCGTTAATCGATACTCCATCCATGGCGATACGAAGCTTCCACAACACCATGACCATTCAAACGCTGATGGTATGTCTATGCGCACACGACTGTCTCAAGAACGCATATCTTTTCGTCCTGGCCCACACAGCGATCAATCCAAATACGGCGCCACGGCGGAAGTGCCTCCGGACATGTTGAAGAAGTTTTTCGCGCACCGACGATGCAAGTTCTGGTTCATCGTCATCTTCACATTATTCATATTAGGCACGCTCATCGAGTCGAGTATAGGAGGAGCGTTGTATGTACAGGATGAAGTTGAACAGTATGATGCTATTTTTCGCTGTGTGGCTCACATTCGTTCCTAACATCCCGCCAGATCGGCTGCTGAGGACGAAAGCACTACGGCGGATGCGCCGTAGGAGACTTTTTGGTCAAGTTCTACCCCTACGTCTGCGGATAATCCTAGCGAATATCAAGATACTGACATAACATACACCGCGCGACCCTTTGGCGCTGTTCAGTCGATAAACGCAACCTGTCCGTCTACGCTACTCGTTTCGAGCCTTTTGGAAGGCAAGACATCGGCCATCAGTGGCCGTTACACTTACAGTTGTCTCGATAGCACCAACATACTTGATGAAACTAATCTCATGAGCTTCACTGCATATACTCTGGAGCAGTGTGTAGACGCTTATAGTCAGTACAGTGCTATGAGCAGTGCGAATGGGATGTGCAAAGCCGCTGTCATCAACTTGGATTTTTGCCAAACGTACGAGACGGAGAATGGAGCGAATTGTTGGCTCAAAGGTGGGGCAGAAAATGCCCGTACGGGAAAGAAGGGATATACTGCCGCGGTACTACATGAGGGGTAGGGGCGAGTATGATTATTTCGTGGGAGTCTGGTGATCTGAGCAGCGTCGAAGCATGTCTGGGCATCCTTTATCTGTAACTTGAGCCAAATGACGATTTCCGGGTTAGTCTTTTTTGTATGTCATTGTACTTCAACATAGTTCGCTCTGGGTGGCGTTGTCTTTGGGTACAATACCACCTGCGTATATTTCGATTCAACGTTACTGATTCTTCGTGTTGAAACCTGCTCTATGTTCTTCTGGATGCAAAATAGCCCCTCTATCACTCATAGGCTTGATTGGCACAAGCCTATCATGCCGCGACTGACTACCAGAGAAAAAAAAGTAGCACGTGACTTTGGGCAAAAAGAAACGTCGAGATATTGAAACGGTCACAAAAGAGACAAAAAGATTGTTTTCCGACACCGGGAATCGAACCCGGGCCTTGCCGGCACTGAACAGTGAACTGACTCTGCGAATGAGAGCGGCAAATCCTAGCCACTAGACCATATCGGATGAATTGATGAAAGAAAGAACCGTTAGTAAATTTATAACTTCTTAACAATATGACCTAAAGCGCGTCCTGAAGCTGGAGGCAGAGGTGAAACTTTTGACAATTCGACTGTAGGAATACGTCGTGGCGGGGTACCTTGACTACCCCACTTAGAAATCTCTGAACCAGGGAATAGAACTACTGGGAGTCACCACGGACCTTCGTCTGGCAGAACACCCGTTCAGAATCGGGGATGTAACCGACTAGGTTCTGTTCTTCTATGTCATCAAACATACCTACGCAGTTGCAATTTGAAGCTGTCACAACCGATTAGGTCTTCCGCTCACTTGCCGCTCTCCTTCGTGGAACGATACCGAGAATTCACCATAGTGAGTTACTTGGTCATTACGGCTTTCGCCCAAAACATCCTCATCTCCATCCACCCGGATGTGGAAATGTTGGGCCATTGCTAGCCCCTTCGTCACTCACCTGCGTTTTACCAAACCATGTCCGTCGCCTGCCAACCCTTACCTACTCAACCAAACTATCCAGCTGCAAAACCTAATTCTTCAGGTTCCAAATCTCAGTATCCGAAAGAACCACATATATCCTCTCGGTGATCCCAATCTCCCCAATCCAGGTCTTGGAGATCTAGATACTCGCTCTTGCAATGACACCATTTACCTCCGAGACTCATGATGACGCCGCACTTCTCATCCATGTTCATGGTTCTGTGCCAGCCATTCAACAAGGAATTAGTCTTCTTCTCGGCCTCCGTCACAGAAACATAGCATGCGGCTTTTTCGTGTTGCGGCCACGCAATGAAGTACGGAAAGGCAACGTCGGGTGTAAAGCACTCCTCTAGGGTATCGCATGCGAACTGCTCCGGCTCCAAATGCGCTCTCTCCTCAAATGGCGGTGGAATGATCCAGAGTTCAGCACCTATCATTCTGAGCTTCTTGCAGAACTGATCTTCCGCTGTGGTGCTGAACTGCCGGGGCGTGTTTTCAAAACGAGATACTGCTAGGAAGTTCATATCGACTAAATCAGCCTGCTTGATCCAGACACCGTCGTTGGTACTGGGCCAACATGTTACTCGTGCTCCATATTTGAGTAAGGCGGATCGAAAGGCAGGCTCTGGAGATACTGGGCCTGGCTTCGCTCTCCATGCGCTGTAGAAGAGTGGTATCCCATCATTGTCAAACCAGGCTGTGTCATCGAGTAGGACATATTGATGCATGTCAGATGCCGCTTGGTGTGAGATACGCTTAGGATTCCAGTTTACATCAGGCCTCCCGGGATGCGCGTCACGGAATGTGAAGAGCTTGGGGATATCCTTGAAAAGCCCAACTGCAAGTGCGAGGAAGAAAAGTATGGCAAAAACGCGTGCAAAATATCCTATGGTACTGATGGTGCGCGTGGTATGTCTTTGCCATGCTAACAGGGGATGTGTACAACGTGAAACTTTATGTGGCACAGTCAAGCAGGCAGCAGCAACGAAGGTACCACGATTGTCTGCGCCACATCCAGCATCAACCGTGCATAAAGATCACATGCTATACCGCTCTTTCAAGACGAAACTTCCGGGCGCTCATTTTTAAGAATAAGTGGCTAGAATTTGTCACTCTCATTTGCAAGCTGTTAACTGTCTATACCTAAGCACTCAGTTTTTGAGATCGTTGACTCTTCTTGTATAGTTATATGTGCTCCTTTTGTGGATGTGTGCAGTTTCACGCTGACTCACATTCCAAGTAAGTATCAACCAAGATCACTAGATGAGTGCAAATGTCGAAACATTCTTGCAAGTCTGTCTCTAATATGTCGTTATCACAGAAGCCAATAGATGACGTATCCTTCCATCTGATCGCTATTGTTAATATTTCTTCTCTTTCATTCAACACAGCCGGACCAAACGGTCGCAAACATCCATCGTAGGCTATTCAAACTGTGGAGAGAGGTCATAAAACCTCTAATACTGCAAAGTCTATGCGACAATAGCCATAAAAGTCAACTCTGGGCAAATTCATCTAGCAATTGATGTGAGTTTCCAGAAAAGCGACACTCAAGGAATGCGTTACCAGAACACTCGAAAGAGCTATACGGCCATTTTAATCGCATGTGAGTAACGTGTCAACTACGGAGTCTCTATCCAGGCTGCTGTTAATTTCTCCTCTCGCTTGAGAGATTGCGAGGACATCGCTCTACTACGTCGACTGCGATCAAATCGGACTCGAGGTGTCACAGGACAAGCGTGCAGAGATCTTCTCCGAAGGACGATGTTCGAGTCATATATTGGCTTCTGCAGATCCTGAAGGAGGCTGATGCGTTCAGGATAATCGCGTATCCGCCTCGAGAGCCAAGTCTGCCAAAAACTCGCATGTGTGGTCTCACCTTGATTGCAATTTCACTATTTAATCTGAGAAATATATATTCAAATTGAAGAAGAGAATGGCAAATGACTCGACCATGGAGAATATGATCGGATTTATCGAGATGCTCGCGGACACCGAGCTCCTCAACTGTTCCGCGGCTTTAACACTGGACTCACCTCTTTTGCGGTTATCAGATTCAACCAACACAGAAGAGGCAACATCAACCGAAAAGGCGATAAGAGTGACGTGCCAATTTTTGCTCTCGCATTCGCAGCCCCGCACTGAACTCGTCCAGGCACTGGCGCCGGCGGACGCGCGGATAGTCGGCGTAAGCGACGTACGCAACGACACTGCCCCCAAAAGAAGAAAAACTCCAGGCTCTGGATGGATACGACGGAGACACCGATGCTGTGTGCCCAGACATGATGCAAAATGCGAGAAAAAAAAACATACAACAGCGGGGATTCGCCAGTGGTCACCCACCTGACTACTAATCCGCCGGTTACAAGCTTGAGTACCGCTGAGCGAACGGGAAGCGCTATATTCTTGAACCTATGGTCGTATGTGAAGGAAAGACGATTTTGATGCTCTTAAGTAATTGGTAATGGATGTGTGTGGATGACAAAGAAGAAACCCGAATCCTCGTACGGCTGTACACAAAACAATTATCTCCGGCAGTGCTTCAATCATGAGTGAGCGAACCGTTGCAATAGAACCGAGTGTCGTTGCGATAGTGTGCGTGGAGGCTACCAGGATTCCCGACATGGGTAGCCGATCAAGGTCAGACACCGAAGCGTCTTACGGATGCGCCCCGTCCCTTCGGTAGGATTCCGAGCGCCAGAATCTGGGGATGGATCTCCCCTGGGTTGGATCCGAGAATGAAACAACGTTACCGCGACCAGTCATAACGCTGCGCGTCAGTAACGGATATGAGGTGGGATGCTACGGTGCAGGCTCGGGCGTCCACCAGGTCTGGCTTGGCTCTGCTTTGACACCGCGTATCGTACCCGGGCATCCGTGTGGTGTAGAGCGAAGGGTATACTAGCATCATGTTGTGTGCGCAGTGGTGCTAGAAGAATGGTTGTACCTGCATAAGATCAAATCATTTCAAGACCCCGCAACATCGGTCGAGAGTGCAGCGATTGTAATGCGAATGATGATCACCGAGATTACAGTCGTACCACAAATAGACGCGTTGCGATGACGTTCTGTCCCATAAAAAGGGGCACGGTAGTATGATGAACGACTTCCACAGAAAGACTATTTGCGAGCATACCTGTGCGTTCTTGTGAACTTGTCGAGGGCCTCTTCGAAAAAGCCTGGGCTCGTACAGCCGTACGGAACAGCGTTTTTGTTACGCGACAGGCATTGGCCGGTCTCGCTAGTGACATTCGAAGAGACGCCACGGAGCATAGGTGGGTTGAAGAAGCAACGATGCAATTTGCTAATTCTCAAGCCACAGGCTTCCCCGTTAGCATAGTACAGTAGTAAAGGAAATAACTGCCTCAAGCAAAAACTGGTAACAAGAACATCTGTAACTGAATCTGCGATGCAATCAGTTCAATGTGGAGTTGCAAATGACACCACTCTCTGATCATCAAGATCTTGCTCTGATCACGTGTTGTTCGCAATACCTGACGGAAAAGTATAGAAAATGTGGGGAGGGCCTGCCAATCAGCCATCCAAAGTAGTAAGCGGATGACGGGTGTGGATAGGGCATCAGTGCATCTGGAAGTTTAAGGTCCCCATGAAGGGTTCAAGTCGCTAAATTTTGCCCTTCACGGATAAGGGCTGGCCTAGTGGCGGTCGCTCGCCCTGCGCCCAAAGCGCGCCTCGTGGGAGCCAAGACCCGAACAACCTTTCACCCCTGCATCACAAGCACGCGATGCGTGTGGGTCCTGAGATCCGCTTGGGATATCGTGTGGTTGAGTTCAGTGTCCCAACCTCTCAGCTCGGTGATGCTGTTTGCTGAAGCTTGGAGGGTTTGTTCTTCTTCAGCTGTTGATTCCGAACAGCCTGGAAGCTGACATGGCCACCCTCATCGGTGAGGCCCGAATTAAAGGCTCTCGTCGTCGGGGGCTACCGATGACTCGGAATCTGGTCTGCTTTTGCAGCTAGATTGTAAAGTACATGATCTCTCGGGCCCGGAACCTTGCCTAAACTGACGCATTTTTAGCCCCTGCCGGCGGGCTGGAGAGCCATGACTACGTCATTAAGGGACACTTGGGCAATCCTAATGATAGCTCTTGTTCGAGCACCGTAAATCCGCTGCGGAAAAAATACCCGCTGCCGTCGAACCGGTCACCTGTTTGGGTGGCTGCCCGCCTGAGCAGATCCGCAGTTGCGCCGAGCTGACCAATATATTGTCCTATCAGCAAACGGTGACTAGCACCTCACCCTTTTGGTATTGACTTTTGAAAAGGAAATCAAGGCAGAATTATGTTTCTGGCTGACTCGGGGTAAGTGGGTAGATGCAGCACTAATAGACTGATGGTGTGAAGATGCAGTGAATTGCATTAGCGGCAACGAGTGAGGCTGGTGATGGACTGTGAGTCTTGTCGCAACCGCATTCGCAATCTCGAGTGCGAAGTTCTGCGGCCAAGATGAGAGAGCAGCTCTGGACCTGACCAGAGCGCGGGCGGTGATCGCTCTGGATCATCAGCTAGGTCGGAAATGCCGAAGTGAGCCAGGCGCACATTGGAGAATATGCGGTAATGATACCGCGAAGACAGGGTCTCGCTTCCGAAGTGCAGCAGAGGCTCGTGGCAACTCGGCGTAAAAGCGAATAATGGATGCAGACATGTCATAATTGGAGGCTGATGCGCGCCCAGGTGCCGGGTCCACAGGGTTCCTGGGCGAAAATCATAACATGGCACATAAGCGGGTAGGAGCGTGGTCCACAGGGTAGAGGCTCATCATTGCGGAGGTTGACAAGTCAGTCTGCCTCAGCTTGGTGGGAGCCCGCTACGAATGCGAAGCAGGCTTTGCAGCTTGTCGGCACTTGCATCGCACGCACCTGCGGGTTTAAGGGACAGCTGGGGCGTGCAAAGAGCGAGTCCGGTAGGGTGGTTGACGGGATGGGTACTGGCGGATGGTTAAGCTTGTCGGCCACCGCACGCCATCAGTCGATCAACGCCATGCTCCTTCGGGTGAGCTTCCCCTAGTGGCAGAGCCAGATATTAGAAGCAGCAGGGCCCTATGGCAGCGGAGCAGGAGGCCATCGTGGCAAGTCTTTGCGTAGTCGCGAAAAGGGTGATGGCGGCTGGCGGCCAGCTGGGCATGTACCAGTGACCAGGGCGAGTGCGCTGGAGGCCAGCCTCCGCGGGAGCCAGACAATGCCAACGCCCGACATAGACAGGCACAAGGCGTGTAGAGGCACATATGCACGTGACGAACAGTCGCAGTCGCAGTCGCAGTCGCACACATTGTCTTTTGTGCGTCTCCAGCAGAAACAAGGTTGGTGTTGTGGAGACAGAAGCAAGGCAGTTGTCTCCGAGTCCCACGTTCCACCCTGCAGCACGTCACTGCTGCCCACGCGCGCGAACAAAAACATATCGGCGCGAAGGATGCTCTTGCTGACAGCGGGCAAGACGCCTAATAGGCAAAAGACGTACCACTTGTGGAGCAGAGCACATCCAAAAGAGCTGCTGTGCCGGACAGGGACAGTGGGTGACGGAGGGAGGAGCGTCTCCTCGGTAAAGCGTGGGTGGAGTCGTCCGAACTCGGGCAGGAGCGTGGCAGGCGTGTGATGTTTAGCTTCACCCACTGCAGCCCACCGTCCGTCACCCCCCAACGCTCGCGACCAAACAACTTTTGCTGCTCCATGCATCGAGCTGCTAGCATCGGGCGAATTGGCTGCGAGCCTACGTTCAAGCTATACCATCATACCCCTCTCATTAGCCTACCCGGCATCAGATCCGTTGATCCCTCCACAGCCGCCAGCTTCATCTCTATTTCTGCGGGCGGCCCTCTCCACAGTCCTAGCGCAAGCCTTCCCTAACCCCCCGGCCCAGTGGCACGCCCTCCGAAGAGACCTCGCACGACTACTGCCGAATCGAAACATGCCTTCTTGCCCTGCTCTTCTAGACATCCCCAAGTCCGTGTCCGCACCCGTTCTTTCTGCATCAGACGCCAATTGCCCACCCTGGATCAACCCCCATGTTCCTTGTCCCTCCCCCTAGAGAAGTATAGCTCCATACCTAGTCTAGACCATCCATACTGTCTCTGGCCTCTTGACGCCTGAAGTAGGCATTGTGGGCGCGCTACCACTTTTCGTACAGCCTTCCCGTCCTTGCAAACAGCATCCGCCTTGCCGCGGACTCCCTTTTTTTTCTTGTCTTCACCAGCGGCGTTTGACACCTGGTGCGTGCTTCCGACCTCGTTATAACTAACTTTGAAGCCCTAACTCCACATGGTTCCCGTCGGCTGGAAAGATCGGCCACCCTGTCTATCTCCTTTGGTCTCTTATACGAGGGCCTGACTCCTCACAAGACGGAATCATCACTCCTGTCCTATCACTAAACTCGACAATCTGACTACCTCGTTGTCGGCGCCCCGCAGCACTCTTCCACAACAGATCGGCACTTTCGCGAGGTTGACCACTCTTGGCTTCGCTGTACCCGCTTTCAGGCGGACCAACATCATTCCGTTGATCTTGTGTTGCTGTCCTCCAAGATCAAGCACTACCTAGGTATGACTACCACCCAGCCTTGTATCCCACCTCGTCCCTAGTCACACCTTGCTAAGCATACCATCAGACTAGCCTCCTACCCTTCCTATTCCTTCATGCTCGAAGAGATGGCGAATGTGCAGGCGGCCGCATCCTTGGGAGGTCCCGGTGACGTTTCACCAACTGGGAATCCAGGGTCCGCACCAAACCCCAAGATGAGGAAGAGAACCAAGACTGGTTGCCTCACCTGCCGGAAACGCCGCATAAAGTGTGGCGAAGAGAGACCTACTTGCGCAAACTGCATCAAGTCTAAACGGCAGTGCGAAGGGTACAACCAGCGTGTCATCTTCAAACCGCCCATCGGAGACTGGCCAAACCACCCAGGCGTAGTCAGTACCATACAGTACCACACATCGATGCTTCCTGGCACACGAAATCAACCATATCGCGGTCCTGAGCCAAGTGTTCCGATCCCAGAAAGTACACTCACCTCAATACAACCACGACCCCTTAGCAACTTCAACTTCTCGCACATCGACTCCCAGTCCAGTGCAGGGCCTTCAGTGCCACAGCAAGCGTTTGTTGGGGGAAATCTCAACTACACACAGGAGCAGGCTTATCAGCAGCCACTACAGTCACCACTCCACCAACAGCCTCTTCTCTCACCCCACCATCAACCACACACACATGCACCCACCATACCATACTTTTCGCAGCCCTCTCCCGTACAGCAAAGTCCGCCAGCGCAATTCCGCCAAGACTCAAACGCTAGCTATCATGCACCGATACCGTATAGCCACGGACCATCATACCCAACCGTCTCTGTTCCATACAACAGCGACAACGATCCGAAATCCGCGGGCTCTCTACCGGGACAGCAGATGTACCCACATTCATATCGATCGGACAGCTTGCAGGACTCGGAAAACGTTTATCGGCAGCACTCCAGCGTATCACCGCGCAGCGACCACTTTCCTCAGTATGCCGACACAAGACCGGAATTTCAACGCTACAACAGCCATCCTCAACTACCCATGCACTCATCCCAGGCTGGGAGCTATAACTTCCCTCCAGCAATCTCTCATACTGACTTTAGCCATCCAAATTACTCTTCCGTTCAAATGCCCGTTCATGATATTAATCAGGATGTAAAATACATGCCACAGCCTGTTCTCGGTATGTCTCGTGTCTAGTTACATACTTCGTATACCCCAATGACTATTATTATCTTTTTTTCTCGTGTCTAAGCACCCGTCCGTTCTTACCTCTTAGATATCGTGCATGTCTCTAAATGCTCCGATTCATTCCACAGTCAATGCACCTATAGTCTCTTGGCCATGATATTTGCCGTAAAAACCAATGCGATAGCTGACTTGTGATGTACAGAAGAGTCGATCGACATGGCTCAGCCCCAGCAAACCCACCCACAATTGCTTCTTAGCGGTTTCGGTGGAGAAGATCACGCCAGTCCCACGCAGTTGCTCGACGAAGCGGCGGTAGAATACGAAGATGACGACTATTGGGATGTGCAATCCGACGAGGATATGGTTGATGCAGAGTATGCTGAAGATGAGAACGCGCTGCTCACGACGAAAGAATTCAACAACATCCGCCGCATACATTTGGAGAACTTCACCGAGCTCGGCATTAGACGCTATGATGCGTTCTTGTACGACGGGCTTTTGTCTCACTACAAACCGGAGTATACGGCAAGCCCTTTGCGTAATCCAAAGACTGCCAGAGTCTTTGCGCATTATATCCATGTGGTAAGTGGAATACACTCTTCTGGGCTTTTTATTTTCGGTATTGCAGGGCGTTCTATCACGTACGAGGTTCCTATAATCAGGCTGTCTTTCTTCATAGACATCATAGCCATCACACTTACCCGGCCGGTGCAAGGTACTGACCATCCTAACAGACAGCGCCTACACTATCGATCTTTGAACGTAACCCTCGAGACCCCACTCTCATATTCGAAGGCGCCACGGCCCCGGCTCAGCAAGGACTATGGACATACAAGCTGCCCTTGAAGGCTCTCGGTCATCAGGGCCTGTTGCATGCCATGTTAGCACTTGCAAGTCTGCACATTGCACGTCTACAAGGAGCCTCTATCACACCATCCTATAAGCACTATGCGTACTCTCTCAAGCGCCTCGTTCGCTCCCTGTCTCATCCACAGAGGCGTCTATCGATGCTCACGTTAGCCACGTCCATACTCCTCGCGTGGTATGAGGTTTGGACGGCGGAACACGTCAAATGGGGCACCCATCTTGTCGGTGCTCAACGGCTTATTACTGAACTCGATTTCCGGTCGCTTACCCGCGAGGCAAGACGCCTGCGAGCGGCGCAAACAGCCATGGAGCGACAGTTTCCCTACCAAAACCCAGAGATGCTCATAGATCAACGGCAGTTTCAGCAAAAGCTGAATGAGAACACGCTAATGCCGGACGAAGCCCTCGTGAGCTCAATTGTGGGAAAGAAGGTCAACTACGATGATTTCGGCATGGTCTTCGAAGACAATGGGGCAAGGCATGATACGAGGCCAAACCTACCTACGAAATTGGATTTGAACAGTTATGAAACGCTTCAGGATCTGTTCTGGTCGTTTTCTAGACACGATGTTTTTCAGAGTATAGTAAGCGGAAATGGCCTAATGTAAGTATGATTGAAACTTCTTCATATCAAAGCTAAGACATGGCAGCAACCCGTTCCGCAAATGGTCCGACTGTCCTCCACGTGCATCACTCGGCCGAGTCGATGCTCTCTACGGCAGCCACGACCATCTTGTACTGCTTCTAGCTCGCATCGCGGACTTCACTGTCAAAGACAGAGCACGCAAACTCCGACAAGTTCAAGCGGACCGCGGCTGGCGACCTCGCCCCGGAATGCCTGGTTTCGGCAGTATGGGACCGCCCCCAGGTGGTCCACCAGGTCAACCCTCAAAACCGGGTAGTCACCCAGATCCTTCGGCGCATAGGCAAGGCCCGCCACCGGGATGGAAAGGACCACCGCCACCCGGCTGGACTGGTCAACCTCCATCTGGCTCTGGCCCACCAGGCTCATCTTCTCAAGCTCGTCCACCGCCGCCCCCAATGCCCAGCTTCTATGGCATGGCACCCGCGCCTGCACCCGCGCCTGTGATATCCAGTTATGAAAACCCCAACTACAAATCTTCACCACCAACAACGAGTATGCCTAACCCACAACACGCCGATCTACCCGCAGCGTATGACAATGCAGTGTCGGAATGGGAGAAGATCTCTGATGCACACGCAGCAGTCACGCACATACTGGAAAACACAGAAGGCTTTGCACCTTTGCCAGACGATATATCTCCACCGGCTCCAGGAGGGAAACAGTATGAAAAAGGCAACATGACACCTTTCGGGCCGGCAGTCACCCACCGAAGCTACGATATATCTATCCTGTGGACGCTGGTCCATCTTGCTAAGATTATCCTCTTGCGTTCCCATCCCGGCATGCCACCCGCTGCACACATGGCTGCAGGGGTATGCGCCTCAGCCACGGCGCCATACTGTAACTTTGTCGGCCGCATAGCAGCTGGGATGCAGATACCCATATCCTCGGATCTATCACCTTTCCTGGGCGCTGTACTAACTGAAGCATCCATGTCCTTATTCTTCGCGGGCATCACCTTCCAGGACCCAGCACAGCGTGACTGGATCATCACCCGTCTGTTGGAGACGGAGAAGAGGACGGGTTGGGCCACCGCGGGTATGATTGCAAAGGGCTGTGAGACAGCATGGCAGAAGGCGGCTGAGATGAAGAGGGGTCCACCATATGTGAGAAGGACGAAGCGACCCATTCGACTTACCGAGGAAGACGGATATATTGATGCTCCGGATGAACCTGAACAGAGGCAGCAGAGTGGAATCGGTGGTGGTGAAGGCGAAACGGAGACGAGGTTCGTCTTCAAGACCAAGGTCCCCCCATGGCCTATGAACTTGTTGGGTACGGAGGAGGATTTGAGACGGGGAATGGAGAAATTTGGATTATGAGAAGGATAAGGATAGGAAACGGGCATCTCAGAAGGACAAAAAAGAAAGGAAACGAAACGAAACGAAAAGCAAAAGACAATCGTCGATTGAAGGACGACCAACGAATACAACTCCACTCACAAACCATCGAAAAGCACAACACGAGGCCATTCGCTAGAAGAGGAAAATATCTACACAATGGACAAAAGGCTGCCCTCAGCCAGCAGATGCCACCATGTCGAGACGATCACCCACCATATTATGCATATATCTTTGAGCAATCTTTTCCCCCAACAGACGAATACACCTAGACGCGATGAAACGAGACGAAACGAAACTCAACGAATGATGCACGACGAAGATTGACTGCTTCAGCGACGCTCCCTTTCCATCTTCAAAATTACCAAGATTTATGATTTTCACGACGCGATGATGCCTATGTCCCAGTATTCGATACCCTTCCCCCACGATCATTCTGCGCGCAACGACTATTTCTAAAGGCGCGGCATCGATTTCAGTTGGTAGTAGCAAGTAGTAGATGCAAAACTATGAATAAACTTAGCGTGAGATAAGGCGGGCAATGACCAGACCCAGTTTATTTCGGTCGCAATGCATGTGGGTGCGTGTGCATATGTGCGTGGGTACATGCGTCGTCATCGGCCCCATCGGAGCTTGCGCGTTTCCACTCTATGGTACGTTGCCGGGCTACTGATGCTGCCGCTGGGCCAACACAGGACCCAAACTAACGAGTGTGAAGTGTGAGTTCCGGTGTTTGATGGAAAAAAGATTCATAATCGTACATGTGATTTCTTGTCTAAGAAAAAGAAAACAAAAAGAGGTATCGCAGATGACGGAAACAAGAAAACCAGATTTGCGCGCCTGTCGCTCGCTCTTGATTAAGCCAAATGAATTTTTCCGCAATCTTCATCATATACCACCAACGCCCCCTTACCCATCCTACATGCCTGCTTGCCAGAAACAAAAAAGTGTCGTGATTAGAAACAAACAAACGTTTGCTTTGTACGCCCGCAGAAAAAATGTTTTCAAACTCCCGACATGCGCCCGGTCCGTTTACTCATATCCTACACTTTGGAAAGCGGTGCCGACTAGAAGAAATAGTAGAGCACACTTCCACTGGCAGTCATGAAGACGCCAAACCACCACCACTGGTCTGCCCTCGCAGCGCCAGGTGTCCGCTTGAAAATGACCTCGTGGTTCATGGGCAGTTCACCTCGTTTCGAGTTCTTCGCGGCAGCAGTTTGTGTAACGAGCGGGTTGAGCGTAGTGGTGGGAAGCATCTCGGGCGTGGACATGGCGAGGTACAGGGGCATCATTGGGGCGCCGTCCCATTTGTAGAGGGTGATGCGCGGGATCTTGGCGTAGGCGTCTGATGCGGCATACTCGTATTTCTAGATGCATGTCAGTTTGTGTCATGGTCGCACAGGTGGTGGATATAGATTAGGACATACATCGAACAACTCAGTTGCGTTGTAGCGCGTGTAGATGGCGTTCTTGTACGAGCAAGGGTCGGAGTATAGTTGTCGGCCGTCGACCTTGATGGGCTTGAGGACTAGGGAGCCGTTGCTGAGTTTCTCGTAGGTCCCGTGTTGCCATTGCATTATTCCTTTTGGGCATTTGGGTTCTTGTGCTGTGAGCGCGTTAGCACAATGTTCCGCTGTCGCGGCTTCTCACTTGAAGTGCTGTCTTCGAAGTGATGCTTGTGCGATGCCTGGGTCACATACGGTTTGCGATAGCGCGATAATAAGCAGATTCAAAGTGGCCATCGGCGGTAAAGGAGTAGCTGATCCCCGTGTGTTTCGGCTCGGTGAACTTTTCGTTGACGGGGTCGTAGAAGCCCTGTATATGAGATTAGCCATGTTGCCGTCGAACACATTACGAATTCCAACCACATACGGGTCCGGTCATAGTCGAGTTCGCCTTGCTATTCCAGGTGCCAACGAGATCCGCAGGTGCAGCTGTAGTCTGGGCCTGCGCGTGGTGTAGCATCGCCACTCCTGAGAGGAGCAGCGCTTTTATGCCGGATACCATTTTGGGGATATGCGATGTATATTTCTAACGAGTGTGGATGGTCGGTCGTGTGCGATAGCGAGCGTGTGGGTGTGAATGGAGGATTAAGGCGGTGGATGGAGAGTGTCGAGGGAAGGGAGAGAGTGCGGGTGCCTTGGTGCAGTTGCCCATGTTGGGTCTCGCCGCCTCCTGGCTTGGAACCAGCCGACAAGGATAACGCGGCTACGTGCAGATCACCGGCTTCCGGTGGGCAAGGCCGACATCATCGCCCGCACCCGCAGCCGGACTGTTTTCATCATTACCGTGATCCTATATTCACCTGCCGCTACTGCTTTATCCGTCTCTTCTTCGCTGTATACCCAGTCTAGTACCTGCGCCGCAGTGAAACCGCTGCAACACCAATTGGGACATCGGCGCATCAGACTATTTCTGGAACGCCGTTACGCTTGCAATTAAAGGACGCTATGGCGGGGTCACTAGCAGCTGTCAAGAAGGAATTAAGAAAAAAGATGAGGACCATGTTGAAGGAACTTCCCGAGGCGGCTGCGGCTTCTCAGAGTATGTCTGGTCAGTCTAGCTGCATGCTGCCCATCTAATTGTTCCTGTCCCAGCCTCCAATGCCACCAAAACACTGCTAGCCATGCCTGAGTATCAGGCTGCGCGCAGGATAAGTGTCTACCTGTCCATGCCTGGCGGTGAGATTTCCACAAGCGATATCGTGCGGAATGCACTCGATGAGGGCAAGAAAGTGTTCATCCCATATACCTACAACCTAGAGACGCCCAGCCAAGGCCAGCCAAAGTCCATCATGGACATGGTAGAGTTGCACTCAATGAAAGATTTTGATTCATTGGAGCCTGACAAATGGGGTATTCCCACTCCGAGCAAAGAATCCATTTCATCACGTGCAAACTGCTTTGGCGGTACTGGCGTCACAAACGGGGAGACTGAGGATGTCAAAGCTGGCCTTGATCTGATCGTCATGCCTGGCATGGCTTTCGACTCGCACTTCGGCCGACTTGGTCACGGAAAGGGTTTCTACGACTTCTTCTTGACCCGCTGTCACCAAGTGTCGCGCATGCCTTTTCGCGGTAAGAACTACTGGTATTCTGTATGTGGAGGGCTAACTGACCACGTCAAAGTTGGTCTCGCATTGACCGAGCAGCTCCTTCCGCCAAATGAGTCGGTTCCCATGGACTCTTCCGATTTCCGCCTAGACGCCTTGATCACCGGCGATGGCGAGCTCCGTCGCGCGCGTGCTTGATCTTCTCCCAGA
Source organism: Stemphylium vesicarium (assembly GCA_004380135.1). Lineage (NCBI taxonomy): Eukaryota > Fungi > Ascomycota > Dothideomycetes > Pleosporales > Pleosporaceae > Stemphylium > Stemphylium vesicarium. The sequence continues at coordinate 80,733 of QXCR01000133.1, read as the reverse complement.
AGTCTTGTAAACAAAGTCGTGCGCTTTCATTCCCTCCCAAGTCCCACAATGTGTGTGCGCTGTCTTGTACGTGCGATTCCATCACCACAAAGGTAGTGTGTCGGGCGTTGGCGCTTATTGCAGCTGCTGGATCAGGGAAATGTTGTCTCCCTTCAACAGGATTTGGCCAACATTGCGCCTCTCTTCGGGCTGGTCCTTCTTCGCGAGCGTGACTTCGATGGCGTCGTCGATGACAAGGTTCATGAACTCGTCGAAGCCCTGTGCAGCTGTTAGCAGCTTTTTCCGCAAATAATAGCAGGCCTTCTCGTACCCTAAGTTTTCCCTCGATGCGCATGCCCAGGTTCTCGTACAGCCATACTGAGATAGTCGCCCGTGATTGGAGGAGCTTGAAGATGAAGTTGATGGGAGGGAGGAGGACTGTGAATTCGTCAGTTCGTCGTGTCGCGCATGCACATGGTAGCTGCCGTACCTTTTCCTCCGCCGCGGCCTGGAACAAGTTAGCTGTGTTTACTGCCTAAATGGAGGGCAAACTGACCTCCACGTCCAGTCATTTTGAATTTGGATTAAGCGTCTCCGAAAATAGGCGTTCGTCGAGTCGGAATCGGGGCGCAGGGTGGGCAAGAGCTTGGGGGTTGAAGCTGTGGTCAAGGAACATTTCTGGCGCGACCGGGCGGTCACGGTGCTTGGCACCAACGTGGGGATCTTTGACTGACTTATGCGATCGAACGCAACTTCCTATGCCCGACCAAACTCACCACCTCACCACCCTCACCCCTGCCGCATCCACGCAAACTTCCGCACCCTCGACGCTTGCACTTTCTCTTTTCTGGTGCATACCAACGAGCCAGTGCATGCGCGCAATATACCCCCCCCCCCCCCCCCCCCCCCCCCTCCCCAATACCGTCACCATGGCTGCCAACGGACAGCAGGTCTTCGACCCCGTGCTGGCGGCGCACAACACCATGTCCTCGCAGGCAGATCGCGCACAGAAAGAGCAGGCACATCAGTTCCTGGAGCAATTCCAGAAGTCGGTATGTACGTGTGCGTGGTCGTAGGGGCACATTAGGCTGACTTGGGCGCAGCAAGAGGCGTGGACGACTACACTGGCTATGCTGGAGTCGAGCTCGGCAGATGCAGCCGCTAAGCTCTTTGCAGTCACCACGCTGAAGGGCAAGGTGAGTTGTTGCTCCCTTTGACGAGTTCCTTTCTAATGGCGCCAGATTGTATACGACCTTCACCAAGTACCCCGCGCTCAGCTTCCAGAGCTGCGAGCGTCCATTATGCGCAACTTGGCCATATTCCATGCGGGACCGAAGCCGATACGCCTGCAGTTGTGTGTCTGCTTGGCCAATCTCGCGATACAGATGACCGAGTGGAAGGATGTCCTCAAAGACGTCGTCAACTCACTCGGCTCCGACCCAGCAACACTCCCTTGCGTCCTGGACTTTCTCCGCGTTCTCCCCGAAGAAGTCACGCATGGACGTAAGATCGCACTCACAGTACGTCCGAACGAGCCGCGCCCCATTTTCAGCCTACGGCAATTCCCCGCGGTGTCGACACATGATAGCAGAGTTGCAGTCTAATATGTGGTGGTCAGGAACACGAGTTGACTATGAGGACGGCTGAGTTGATTGACGACAACGCCCAGCAAGCTCTGGAACTCCTCGTACGATATGGAACCTCTTCACGTACGTCTTTGCGAATCTGCGAGAGTCTGCTCTTACTAACTTTTTTGTAGCCGCTGCCGCCCAAAACCCCCAACTACTCAACTGCATCACTTCTTGGATACGTGAGATCCCCCTGGACGCCATTATCAATTCTCCTCTCCTGAAGATCATTATCGATGGTCTTTCTCAAGAAGATCCTTTCGAGGCCGCGGTGGAATGCATGAGCGCCCTCATTGCCGAAACCAGAGACGTTGACGAGACCCTGAACTCCATCATGGTTCTCTATCCCCAAGTTATCAATCTCCAGACGAAGCTTGCCGAAGCAGCACAAGAGGAGGACTCTGAGAAGTTCAAGGGCATTGCTAGGATATTTGCCGAAGCCGGAGAGTCTTGGGTCATCCTCATTGCGCGCCTGCCGACAGATTTCCGTGCCCTGGTTGAGGCAATCCTTGCGACAGCCGCCTTGGACAAGGACAGGGATGCCATCTCGCACACGTTCAAGTTCTGGTACGACCTCAAGCAGTACCTGACACTCGAGAAATACGTCGAGGCACGCAACCAATGTTTAGACATTTACGCCAAACTCGTCGACATCATGATCGGCCATCTCGAATTCCCCAAGCCGGAAGGTGGCGACGAGAAGGATCTATTCGAGGGTGACCGCGAGCAAGAGGAGAAGTTCCGCGAGTTCCGTCATCAGATGGGCGATGTGTTGAAGGATTGCTGCGAAGTCATGGGCGTTACCGAGTGTCTTCAGAAGCCCTATGACCTCATCCAGCAATGGGTGCAAACATATGGCGCTCAAGCCACACCGAACAGTGTGCCGGAATGGCAAAAGCTGGAAGCGCCCTTGTTCGCTGTCAGGGCTATGGGCCGCATGGTTCCTCCAGACGAGAACGTCATGCTTCCTCGTCTGATTCCGCTCATCGCAGGCATACCTGACCACAACAAACTGCGCTTCCAGGCCGTGATGGCGCTGGGAAGGTACACGGAATGGACAGCCCAGCACCCCGATACGCTACAGATGCAACTTGATTACATCATGGCAGCCTTCGACCATTCCACCAAGGATGTCATTCGAGCTGCCGCACTTTCGTTCAAGTTCTTTTGCAACGACTGCGCGAGCCTGCTCGTTCACTACGTCGGCCCGTTGCAACAGTTCTACGCAAAGAATCTGAACAAGCTGCCCATTAGCAGCCAAGAAGAGATTACGGAAGGTGTTGCATCAGTTGTCGCCAAGGTTCCAAATGATCAGCTTCTTCCATCACTCAAGCTGTATCTCGACCCTGTTATGGCGCATCTCATCGAGCTTGCACAGCGAGCCAAGGACGAACCGGATCAAAAGCTCATTGCGGATAAGATTAACCTGCTCACCATATTCTTCGAGATGGTTAGGCCAGAAATTCCGCCTGGTCAAGAGCATCCGGCCGTCAAATATTGCCAAGAGATCTTCCCCACTCTCGCAAACATGATCTCACACTTCAACGCAAGCATACCCATTCTTGAGCGGGTATGCCGGTGCTGGCGGTACATGGTTCTTTCATATCGGACCGCGATGCGCCCGCTCCTACCGGATCTGGCTACAAAGCTGATCGAAGGCTTTGACAAGTCAAGGCAGGGGTGTTTCCTGTGGGCGACAGCGTCTATAGTACGAGAATTCTCACAAGGAGTGGACAACGTCGACGCCAGCTTATCAAACGATGTTTATCAGTTCTACGAGCAACAGGCAAAGACTTTCCTGAGGATACTAAGCGATCTGCCACCAGAAGAGCTCCCTGATCTCATCGAGGATTACTTCCGCCTAGCAGCTGACATGGCGCTCTACTTCCCCTCCGAGTCTATCATGTCTCAACTCATGGACACCATCCTCCTTGCAGCCTGCAGCTCTCTTACGCTGCTAAAGGAAGATCCCATCATCGCAGTACTGCACTTCTTGCGCGATCTGCTCGGCTACGGTCGCAACTTATCACCATCATCCACTTTCGACAGCTCGCGTCAAGAAATCCCGCCACAAATACGAGACCGTGTCAAGCAGCTTGTTATGGGTGCAGGCAGTCAGCTTGTTCAACGCATCATGACGGGCATGATGTACAGCTTCCCCGAGGGTTGTTTTGCAGACTCCTCCGGTGTGCTCCTGGATCTCTTCGAGCTCATGCCTGAACAGGTCGCAAACTGGGTTGCAAGCACCGTTGCTATGTTACCACAAGGCAGTATCACACCTCAAGAAAGCGAGCGCTTCCTGAACAACATCCGCCAACGCATTCAGACGGGTGATGTTAGGATGATTAGGACTATTCTTCAAGATTTCACAACTAGCTACCGTCGGAGAAACGTGGCTCCCAGGGAGGGTCTCGGTAGATTGGAGGCTTCGCGATTCCGGTTTTCTGGTTAGTGGCTGGATGCTGAACCGCTGCTCTTCTTCAAAACCATGGGTGCGCAGTAGGTTGTGGAACAAGGTAACAGCCATGACGCTCGACCGCGACAGAGTCAGGTCGATGAGTAGTACTCATACATGTACGGCCATGATTCAAAGACAGAAAGGCAGTATACTTGGTGTGGGGTAGAGTAAATATTGAAACAGCATAATTGAACTTGGAGCGTTTGCGTGTGGGCATTTGCATGGAAGATCGGGATACGAAAGGATAGGATACCATGGAAGGGACAAAGTGGGGTTACTTGCTGCTTAGATAGCGTCGAAATTATTTCTTTTTATCGTTCTCCAAACCCCCCGTCGGGAAGAGCATATGTAGTGATTGTGAGTTCATTTGAGGTCAGGACAGGAGCTGTCGCGTCGTTGTAGCACCCGCCACTCTTGAGTGGCAGCTATCGACGGCACCTTCCTTTCGGCGGATGGCAAGCGTAACCAAAGACCACAAGGTGGCAAGAACCTTCTACAACCACCCAAACGATGGCCCGTTCCGTGATAGTCAGCTCCCTCACCTGAGTAAACATCTTTCACCTCCGCGTATCACTGATTGCTCACCGCCAATACCGCGTGGTTGGTCCACAATATCCTATTCCGGCACTATTGACGCTACAATTGCTCTATTGTACATCCTAACAACACTACGTCCTTCGATCTCCAACCCCACACCTCTTTGACGAGTCTCGCCGATATTCTCTTCTGCAATCAAGCTTTCAGAGCTTCCACTGGTCATTTGTTTGCTACGACTAAATCCCGCCACGACTTCACATTCACATGCGAGCCTTGTCGGCGTCGAGGCTGACTTCGCATTGAGTATGCCTTCCTAGCTGTCGATCAACACTGCACGAGCCCACTGGGCCCAACAGACAACCGCTGACATATGAACAGGCGTTCCTCACAGTCGTCACAACGCTCCCCTTTACCTGCGGTTCTTCCCTTCCCCCGTGGTACTGGCAAGATCTTTACCGGCAAGATCTCTACCGGCAGAGCTTAACACTCTATACCATCCAGGAAGTAGGCATCCTGGATCCACCATACGGGCGACCCAGCCTTATAAGGGCTCATTCCGCAGGATCCAGTCCCAAAGCAGACTCGCTAAGGTCGAGTACATCAAGTACGTCGCAGAGCTCAACTCGTCCACGAAGATATTCCCAACCTATACCCCCGCCAACACTTGCTGAGAGAATTGCACTCGGCCCGCAGCTGAACCCCTGGCATACGAGAAACCCCCATCGTCTTGACGGAAGCGGCTCTGTCCACGACATCCATATCGCTAGAAAGGAGCAGCGTCTAAAGGAAGCTGCACATTACGAGGAGCGCCTTCACCAGCTCCGCCACGAACGACGAAAGAGCTCACGCCAACTTGACGGCTCAAGGTCGGCTGGGACCTCGCCTGATATAAGTCGTACAAACTCTGAAAAAGACCTGCCAAGGACTTCTTCTTTGAAGAGTCTCGCAAGAGAAATAGCACCGTTTGAGAAATCGGGGCCGCTTGGTCGTACAAACACGGGAGATTCCACGGCATCTTCGAAATCCGGGCAATCGAACAGATCCAAAAGGTCTAATCTTTGTCGGGTGTTTACACTAGACCGTGCCGACCGTGATGATCGAGGCTTTCAAGGACATGAAGCACGGCAAGAGCGGCAGCTACGAGAGTCTGGCACTAGAACGAACAGCGAGTCAAATCTTGCATCGTATGGAGGACAAGGACTCGGAGGATTCCTTGGAAAGCACCCGGACAAGAGTACTCGGTATGCTCGCAGCTCTTTGCCTTTCTGTTTCTACTAATAGCAGAATACTGACTCATCATAGCGAACGCGCGCGCGATCTATGGACCGAATCGATGTCTAGACGTGATAAGTTTCGCACCGACTTCCTCAAGAAAAATTGGGGCCTGCATCGTCGAACACAATCCTTCCAGTAGATCGTACGTTCACTGCTGTTCTGCAAAGGAGGACTCGCGTCTCGCTGCCTTGGAACATTTGCTCGTCATTACCGAAGATCTGCTTCAACGCCTTATGGACGCCGAGGGCATCACGAGTAGCGGGTGGTTACCTTCTACGCCGCAATCACACCATGCAGTCTTGTATGGAAGTGCATACGGAAGTGCGCCCGGCAGCACGACTGGTGGAACTGGACCTGCTAGTGTGGCTAGCAGTGTGCAGGCGAGTCGGAGGGGCAGTGCTCAACCGCAAGAGTAAGAACACTCTTAGCCTTCCTCGCCATTGTCTGTGAGCTTGTCTCTGGTACTGGCGTGCTAACAAGCTGCAGTCTTTTGATCGATTATGCCCATGGCTCACCGCAATCTATGCAGTCACCGCAGCTGCCACCACCCTTACATGCAGCACCCTCTCAGACTCCGTTCATTAATGATTTCAATACGCCCTGGTCGCATCACCACATCCAGAAACCAAAACTCCCCAGAGGCAGCAGTGACACTATATTCCAGACTAATAGTACACCAAGGCCAGTCATACAGTCGATTCCTAGGACGAGTAGCGATATTATTCAGCAACCCAAGCCGCTACCTGTCGGGCAGTCCCATGGTCCTGGCCGGGGTAGAGTGCAATGGAATCTGGGCTCTGAAGGCTAAACGGTTCAGACTTGAGTCATGGATTGATCGAGCTTGGAGGTCTCGGAGAGATGGATGCCCCTAGTTGAGATTTGGCTGCGTGTGGCTCGTAGTCATTATTATTACTTCACAAATGAGATGCTAATATCTCTCGTGAAGAAGACCGAGGGTGAATTAGTGTCGTTACCAGTGACCTAGAGATACCGCTTCCAGTCATTGCCAGTGATTCGATGGCTGAGCCGCGTGGTAGTGACCCTTTGCCAGGGGTTGAGAGCTTGACTCATCTGTATGCTGACTGCTGTGAGAGCGAATGAGGCCAGGATAGGTGAAAAAATGCTGCGCACGGTTTCATTGACAGGAAGACGTGGTTGTCTAGCCTTCCGTGGCAGCATGGAACGCGATTGATGAAGGAGACACCTCTGGATGGTGAGTCGCAACTGCTATTAGCGCGAAATCTTGGCGGCGCACCGCACACATTGAATTGCCCCACTGGCCGCCACTTCTTACCCTTCTATATATGACAACAGCCCCGACTACACAGAGCACCGACACCGACACTCATACGGAACAGCACATTCACACCCTCTAAAATGTCACCACCAGCAGGGTGAGTCTATCTGCGCCTTTTAGATCCGTGCGCGAATCGCCGTCTTTCCACTCGGGCGCACCGCTTCGCATGGCTTTCTTTCTCGCCCTCCTCACCGCCCGTCATGGAATGCGTTTATACTGACAAGAACCGTGTAGCCGCACCGACTGGGCGGAAGAAGACGACGAGGAGAACATCACCTCCCTCCCACCCAACCAAGTCACCAAGAACAAGGATGGAACCGAAACCATCGTCTCGTACAGGATGGAAGATGGCAAGAAGATCAAGACAACCCGCCGCATCAAGAAGAGTGTCGTCAAGCAAGTCGTAAACCCCCGCGTCGCCGAACGAAAGCAATGGGCCAAGTTTGGTCAAGAGAAGGGAAAGCCCGCCGGCCCACAAACAGACACAGTCTCCGTCGCCGAGAACATCGTATTCCGACCCGTATCGAACTGGAAAGCTAGCAGCGAGGACAAGGGTGACGAGGCGAAGAAGAAGGCCGAACTTAAGAACGCAAAGATTAAGTGTCGTATTTGCCAGGGCGACCATTTCACCACAAAGTGTCCCTTCAAGGACACCATGGCGCCCGAAGGCGACGTCGCGCCTGCAGACATGCCCGAGGACGCGCCAGGCGTTGGAGCATCAGGCGGTCTGGGAGCCGGACAGGGAGGATACGTGCCTCCACATCTGCGTGGACGTGCTGGTGCTGGCGAGAAGATGGGCGGCAAATTTGACCGGGACGACAGCGCCACCCTCCGTGTTACCAACGTTTCCGAGTTCGCCGAGGAGCAAGATCTGCGCGACATGTTCTCAAGATACGGACATGTTACCCGGGTTTTCTTGGCCAAGGACAGGGAAACAGGCCGTGCCAAGGGCTTTGCTTTTGTCAGCTACGCAGACAGGTCAGATGCCGCCAAGGCGTGCGAGAAGATGGACGGATGTAAGTTTCACTGTGATGCACATGTCTGAGACTGTTCTAACAATTTGCAGTCGGTTTCGGCCATCTCATTCTTCGTGTCGAGTTTGCTAAGAAGGCTTAAACACTTGGAGATGACTAGATGCTATGTAATTTGGCGTTCGGGGCATGGGACTACGCACTGAGACACGGGTCTTTATAGTTGACGTTAGTTATCTTCTATGACCTTACATGGGGTAGATGCTCCTCACGCCTATCGAATGATAGACGTTTCACATTAGTCTCGATGACTTTACATGCGATGAAGAAATGCTTCTGCACAGTGGATAGCTGAATGGCATGTGCATTATCGCGTTCATGATGTAACCCTCGTGGGCGTGTGATAGACGCACTGCAAACAGCCAAGGAATGACTAAGAGAAGCAGGCATCGCAAGGAAAAGCATCAAATCAGAGTGAAAATCAACTTTTTTAGGTATCATACTGAATGTGAAATAGATTACACTCAAACGGCGTCTTTCCCTTCCAATGTCCCAGGAATGCTTTGTCATTCCACATGACGTCCGTGATCATGGTATCGTAAATCCATGCCAAAACAAACGCCAGTCTAATCGCTGGCCTTGTACTTGGCTCTGTACGCATCCAGCTTCTTCAGATCCTCCTCTCCACCCAGACTCCTCAGATATACGACGACATCATCTAGGGTCAGGATGGGGAGAACTGGGATGCCGTACTGCTTCCTGACCTCACCAATGGCGCTTGGCCCAGGCTTGCCGTCATCGTCGTTTGCGGTAGGCGTCTTTTCTTGCCTGTCAAAGGCGACAATGATACCGACTAGTTCTCCACCCTCCTTCTTGATGATTTCGATGGCTTCCCGAATGGCGGTACCAGCAGTGATGACGTCGTCGACAATGACAATCTTCTTTCCTTTGAGGCTTGCACCGACAATGTTTCCACCTTCACCGTGGTCCTTGGCTTCTTTGCGGTTGAAACTGTAACTCTTTTGTCCGTACTTGGCGAGGTCCAGATCAGCGAGTTTGTCAACTGATGCGGCCGCTAGGGGAATGCCCTTGTATGCTGGTCCAAAGAGAATGTCCCACTGGAATGAAGGGTCGGCATCGCCATGCGCTTTTAATGTGTGGGCGTAGGCTGAAGATATCGAGCGCAGCAGGTCGGCTCTGTGAAACAGCCCCGCATTGAAGAAGTAGGGCGATATGCGCTTGGACTTGAGTGTGAAGGTGCCAAACTTGAGTGCACCGGCCGACACGCAGTCCTTGAGGAAGTTTTGCTTGAACTCCGGGAGCGACATGATTAACTATGGCTTCTCGTGGCTGAAACTGGCGGCGGGGTTTCCGAGGTGGTGGGCGTTATCGAACATTTCTTTCCGAGCTCGGAAGCAGCGACGCTTCTCGAAGGGTCCGTGCGTTTAGCCGTTCGTCATTCAGTGTTGCTCGCCAGAAGTTTTCGCGACATCACCGCCCACGCCCCCAGCACACGCCCACCCCATTGCACGCGCATATCTCCGTCCCTGCGTCATCACCTCTTTCTTTTAGTCTGCTCTTTTCCACTTGGGGAGTTTGGGGTCCATTGCTAGCCATCCCGCGCTGCCTTTTGCCATTTCTTTCCGCCGCCCTCACAGCCCGACATCTTCAAAATGGGAATGTATGTGAATTTGCCCACGTTCATGCTGCGAATTCCAACCTTGCTGACGCCCATGGCAGCTGGGACTCTTTAACAGGACGCAAGTCCGCTGAGGCCGCACCACAATCGCCCCAAAATACCGACTTCGCCAAAGAAGACACCTTCCAGCCCACGCCCTTCGACCCCAACACGGCCATCCAGAACCCCTCAGAGTTCCTTCTCGACCCCTCGCAACTGCATCCTCTCGCCGGCCTGAACCAAGACACACTCGACTACCTCTCGCTCGAAGACCAACTCCCCTCCGATCTACCTGGCTCGCAATCAGCTCTCCCATCCCGCGGCTGGTCAGACGACTTATGTTATGGCACCGGAGTATCATACCTGTCAGCGCTGACAATTGGAGGCGCATGGGGACTTGCCGAGGGACTCCAAAAGAACCCGCCTAGCATGCCGCCGCGGCTGCGCATCAACGGCGTGCTCAACGCGATAACGCGGAGAGGGCCCTTTTTGGGAAACAGCGCGGGTGTGATTGCCATGGTCTACAACGGAATGAACAGCACCATCGGCTACTACCGGGGGAAACACGAGATGAGCAATAGCGTGGTGGCAGGCGCATTGAGCGGTGCCCTCTTCAAGAGCACAAGAGGGACAAGGCAAATGGCCATCAGTTCGGGTATCTGCGCTTCTGTAGCAGGAGGCTGGGCGGTAAGTTTCGCAATCTTCAGAGTCACGATATGTGCTAATAACGATCCAGATAACACGCAAGGTCTTCTTCGAGCCTGACCAAAAGTCCGACTAAATTAGAAACTGATTGCATTTTGAGTAATTCAGCATATTCTCACCGTCGTTCCCTGTACGAACTCCCCAATCGGACACGACGATGTTTCTCCTTCTACGTTCGACATTACTTGCATCTACACGCTCGATCTTAGCGTATATCCCTCTCACCTCACCACTCCACGGGCAAGCCTCCGCTTGCCCACTGTACAATACCTGGCGTTGATGGATGAGGACCTCATGAGGTTTAGAAAAAGGATTTGGTGTTGGCTTCTGGGTCTGGTCTCTTAACGACTAGCTGTGTGTATGTATTGTGTATGTAAGACGAACTGATGGAGCAAATTAATGATATTCGATCAAATTACGCGGCATTTTCGTTTTCACACCAACGCGAGAATCTATACTATCTTTTTAAATCCAGAGAGCTCCTTCTGGGATTCGCACTCCATTTCTTTTCGCCCAACCCCTCTAGTCCCATACAGCTGGTGCAGATCACCATTAGTAAGAGATCCCCCATTCTTCTTCTTCCGCGCTATCGGGACCCAGCCGATCTATTGCTTTTTCTTCTTCTGATCCAGAGCTTGGGCAGTTTCGTTCCAGCTTCGAACAATGGTAGTATCGACAGGTTCCGTAAGGCCAGTTGTCTCCTGTTATCTGACAGGGACGCAGACTGGGACGGGGGCTGTTGTCAGAATACTCATCGCTATCAACGTCTTCCCAATCTGACGCAGCATAATCATCATTATCCTCTGTCTCTGCTTCCCCGCTGTCACTACCCTCGTCATCATCTCCTTCTTCCTCTTCTTCTTCCTCGTTCTCATCGTCAGCGAGTTCGAAACTGGCAGGGTCGTAATCGGGCTCGTTCTCGCGACCGTAGTGGCGGTCATTGGCCAGGATCTGGCGTTTCTGTATTCAGGTCAGACATGCTAGGTAGTGAGAAAATGTCCAGGCAGTGATATGTGAGCGTAGTAACGTGCGAGTAAAAATGGGACGAGAAAGAGTAACTGCAAATACTCACTGAATCAAAAACTTGATAGCGTCTTCCCTCCAACCTTGGCCAGGCTGCTTGATAACGTCATCGAGCTCCGTATCGACACGAAGATCACGTTGTTCCATGCTAGAGTATTGCACAAAAATGCGCACCTGCCCTCCCTCGCGCTCAAATTCCTCCAAGACAGGTATCAAGGTATCGAATACTGTTGGCCAGAGGTTCAACCTTAGTTTCTCTTGCCACAACTTAATCTCGAGCTTGAAACCTTGCATCTTTTTGACACTCAGTAGCATATCAGCCACCTTTTTTCCCTCTTCTGGCTTTTCCGCACGCTCTTCCATAGAGTGTGCGAGGTAAAATTCTCGTAGTACATCAGCAGGGATAACACCAACTTTGAGCCTGTCCTCGCAAAGGTATTCAGAGACGCTTTCAACCATGCTGTTGTCTACGCCAGGATATGGCCCCGTGGTAGGCAAGATATCGAAGAACATCTCTACCATCTCCCGAGCCATCGCGGGGCCCACAAAGGCAGACCTGACGAAGTGAGGCAGGCCAGGATGACCGAGGCACTCATCTTTGCCCTTGAATTTGCAAAACTCACCAATGTTGCAGTCTATGTCAGGTCTCACTGTCATTTCTGAACCATAATCCTGTATTGTCGGATGATCCCAAATTTGTCGATAGATCAAGTCGCGCACCTCTCGTGGTAAATATCTGAAAAGCTTCTTGGAGAAACCGTTATTCCATGCAAGCGAGTATTGTATCGAGCACTGTTGCGACGAACTGAGTCGCGGTTAGCAACACTGCCCTGAAATTCCGCATTACGCCCTCATCTTCTCACACAAGTTTGAGTTTTCAATTCTATGCTCTGCGGATTCTTCGTTGTCTGTGCAGATGCCAAATCTGGTCGCAGAGTCTCTGGGTTTCGTCTTCGTCGGATGGATCTAGATCTCTACGCTGTCTCCGCAATTGGGAAGGCTGGGCTGTCATATCGTCGACTCTGGGCAATCATGTAAGTCACATGTTTTGATCCTGGATATATACATGGCCGCTTACGCTTGAAATTTTGCCTTTCGTCTGGCCTTATACCTGCGAGAATTAGTAGTGTAGATAATTCGACATGCGCCCTTCTTACTCTTGAAGACGCCGGTACGCCGTTTGAAGATCATCAGCCTCCACCAGGTCTGCTACCTGCATTTCCGCAGGTCCCTCCATATACCTGCCCATAATTTATCAAAATCGACTGAGGAGATCAAGTATGTCGCACAGTAATATGTGTTGTGGGATTGCTTGCAAGCACAGTGAAAGAGACGTTCTGTTTCGGAATCTGACTAAATTTACCGTGACCTATCCAAGCGCCACTACTAGGCTTCTTCCCAAGTCTTCGTCAACCTTGGAATAACATTGGTAATGTTTAGAGCATGCCATCCCCAAATTTTAGGCTAAATTACCAACTGGGTAGCAAGAAAGGTAAATCATTATGTATGGCGTTGATTCGCGATTCGCCGTGGAGTGGGGTTCGCGGCTCGCAACATGGAACGGTTACAAGCCTCAGATGCCGACGAGCCAATCTGCAAGAGCGCGCCTCTAGCGCGTCCCGATACATGTGAAGACGGGCATGCCGCTCAATCAATCCAAAGTACACCGTCGCCTGTACGCACCTTTGTATATTTCGCCGGCACGCGCCATGGTGGTCATTGGCGCTACGGCTATCGGAAGGTCTTGTTCCTGTGGCTTCTGTTTGATCGGCAATAGGTCTTGCCTTGGCATATGGGTCACGTCCGTCACATCGTCCCTCACTTGCGAGGTGTCCTAAAGCGCCGAGTCCATCTCCACCATGGTAATTACATGAACAGCACGCCTCGTGTCAGCATCCTCCCCAGCGAGCATTTCTTTTCTCATTGCTGCATGATAGCTTAACAAGGCGCCAACATCGCCAGCGTGGTGGCTGCTTACTTGTTACAAAACATCTCTACATCCTCCCATTGTATTTCCAATGAGAGCCTACGAGCCTCTGCCTTTATCTCACAATGCGTAGAATCAAGGTGCCCCGCGGGGTCCCATACCAGCAGCCCATGTCGCGACAACACAAGCGCGTCCTGCTGTACACACTTCTTGCGGCAGCCTTGTTTGGCGGATGCTACCACTTGTTCGGAGCGCCAGTCGACCCGTTAGCCGTTCCCTTCGACAACCACGAAGCGTATATGCGTAGCGGACTCAGTCTTGCTAGCCTCAAATCAGAGCAATCCTACGACTGGCGAGATGCCCCCTTCGTAAACAAGATCGTATCCTACATCCCGCTGCCGACCAGCAGTCCTCGCCAACTTCCAACCGTCCAGTCCAAACACTTTCCCGAGTCGCGATCTCAAAGACACCAGCGGGAGACGCGGAGGGTGGCCGTGAGAGACACATTCAAGCGCAGCTGGGATAGTTACAAAGAATTCGCGTGGGCACAGGATGAGCTCAGGCCTGTCACAGCCGAGGGCGAGGAGTCGTTTGGCGGCTGGGGCGCTACTTTAGTCGACTCGCTCGATACGCTGTGGATCATGGGCCTCCGAGAGGACTTCGACGAGGCAGTAGAGGCGGTCGCGTCGATTGATTTCGGCAAGACCAATTTGACGACCGTCAGCGTCTTCGAGACCACTATCAGATACTTGGGAGGATTGTTGAGCGCATACGATATGAGCGGCAAGCCCATCTTGCTTGAGACAGCAATACAACTGGGCGAAATGCTGTATCGCGCCTTCGACACTACGAACAACACACCACTTGGCTGGCTCCACGTGGAAAATACCAAAGAGCCAGGGAGGGCTGCATTTCCTGCCGAGCACAACATCTGTTTTGCTTGCCTGGGCTCTCTGACCATGGAGTTTACACGCCTCGCGCAGATTACCGCGGAGCCAAAATACTATGATGTTGTTGCCAGGATCACCCTGCTCATGGACCGCACCCAAGACAGCACAAAGCTACCTGGACTTTGGCCCACCATGGTCAATGCCGCGAAAGAAGAGTTCAATCAGTCTCGCTTCTTTTCTATTGGCGCGCTCGCCGACAGTACATACGAATATTTCCCCAAGATGCATGCGCTACTGGGAGGCGTAGAGCCAGTCTACGAGAAAATGTACCGCGATTCAGCGGAGATGATCGATAACTTTATGCTTTTCCGGCCCATGGTGCCCGATACGGTAAACGGAGAGGATCTGTTACTATGCGGCGATGTCTCTACTCGCAGTGAGGAAGTTCATCTGGATCCCACCATGCAACATCTGACTTGCTTTATCGGCGGTATGTTTGGTCTGGCAGGTCGCCTCTTCTCTGATCCCGACCACGTTGACCTCGGTGCGAAACTCACCAAGGGATGTATATACAGCTATGCTGCTACAGAAACCGGTATCATGCCCGAGACATTCGAGATGATACCCTGTAAGTCGCGGACGTCCTGTCCATGGAATGAGAGCGCTTGGGGAGAGGTCGTCCTGCGTCACTATGGCAGTAAGTACGTTACAGATCTTCAGCGCGCTGTGGAGAAGTATCGTCTCCCTCAAGGCTTCACCAACATCCGTGATAGCCGATACCTCCTTCGGCCTGAAGCGATCGAGTCTGTCTTCATTATGTATCGCATTACTGGCGACCGACAGTATCTCGACGATGCTTGGAACATGTTCACCAGCGTCGTTGCCGCTACCGAGACACCCTTCGCCAATGGTCAGGTCAGGGACGTCACTCTTGCCGCCCCTGAAGGATCGAGTGGCGTTAGAGAAGTCCCAGGTGTAGGCGAGGTGCCATATACGCGCGAGGACAACATCGAAAACAAGATGGAGTCCTTTTGGACGGCGGAAACGCTCAAGTATTTCTACCTCATTTTCAGCAGACCGGATATGATTAGTTTGGATGACTGGGTCTTCAACACCGAGGCGCATCCTTTCCGACGACCAAAGCCGACATAGGAGCAGGCGCAAGGAACGATTTGGCAGGTTCTGGGCTTGGTAGCCTGATGTATTGATTTTCACGCGATACTCATTATGAGCGGAAGAAACCGCTCGCTGCATTGCTGGTAAATATCGGTTCTGCATGGCTGGAGCATCACATTGGGTGGCGTTTCATGAGCAGCTTGGATAGCTTGCAGCACATCTTCTTGTTTCGTGGAATAGACAATCCTCATATTGCAATTCTCCCAGTACAGTCGATAACGATCACCGCAAGACTATGCACGCGCTCCTCCCAAAACATCAGTCCTCCCTTCTCGCCCTCTTCCTCCTATGTCCATCTTCCCCATCCTCATCATCGTTCTCGTCTCTTTCTACATGCCTCTTGATACTGACGCCCTTGTCATCCGCGATGAACGTCGTCCTCACCCTCGGCACCGGCTTCACTCCCCTCCTATTCAACTGCCTTTCACCCTCCGCCTGCGTCCCGACCAGCACTTCAAAACCCACCTTGAAACTTCCCGGCTTCACAAACCTCGAATCAACTAGCCGATCCCAGGTCCTGCGCCACACACTTAAACCTGTCCTGCGTGTCCAGCCGGGTATTGACGTGGACTTCACTCCGACAAACCGCCAATAGGATGGGGTTCTGGTAAGCAGCAAGTTGAGGATGGTCCTTCAGCATGCCAGTAATGGACCTCCAGGCTCCAAGATAGATCTCTGAGCGCAAACCCGTGTACCGCCCTTCTGTGCCAAGGGGAAACTTTGTATCCGTTCAGCTGGGCCAGTATACGCGAACAGGAGCGGGATTACCCTTCCGCTTTTGCTCCAGGAAACCAGCTGCCGGGTACGCGTCTTGCCGTGTTCGTCTCCCCGTTGCAGGCAAGACACGTGCTGGGAAGTCAAGGGAAGCACCAGTCACGGTTGTTAAACCGGAGTCTTGCCATGCGCGATCGTAAGCTGGTTTAACAATGTCGTCATTGCCAGATCTTGAGGAACGTCTCATCTTGCGAAGCAGCTTGGGTGGCATGCGGAAATACAACAAAGAAGTGGGGATGTACCCCTAATTCCTCGTCTTCTGCCATCTTGCCCTTGTCGGTGGGTATATATGTACTTCCAAACAGCAGCGATCGCTCAACAGCTTCCGATGTCACTTCTCGCTCCACGTGCGAAGCGAGGTAGTTCGACATGAGGTTTGCGTCTGCTGCACTGATCAGGTTTACGGACTTGTGGTTCGTGGATGAGGGGGTCCAGGGCGTTTGCTCCCAGGTCAGGCGCTTTGCGAAGGCCAGGGTTGTGGGGAGGCAGAAGGAGAGCTCGCTGCTGCATTTTTCGGCTTTGGATATTACGGAGAGATCGGCTAGGTGGGGGAGGTCGCGCTCGTGGGGAGGAGCCACGGTGGTGGTGGATTTGGGTTTGCTCAGGGCTGGGTTGGAGTGGGAAGGGGTTGGTTGACACAACGGAGAGTTTAAGGTATTCTGAATCTGTGGGTCCAGTGACGAAGCGACGAGCCTTTAGTAGTAGTGAATGGTTGAGACAATTTTGACTCTGACGTTTCATATATCAAGACAATGAGATGCTGGTAGTGAATGCCTATTATTTGGTCTAAGTACAGGCTTGAGGGTATTACGGGAGGGTGCCTTTCACCACCTTTCACAATCAATATATCATCCATCTGCCTTGAGGTTTCAAGTCGATACAGCACCATTGCTCGAAACCAACTGAGAGGATCTCAATGATATGCGAGACATCTGAGCTATCCTGACATGTTGGGCAAGACAGCCTCACAATCAGCGTCATATGCCCTAGTGCTTGAAAAGGTCTCTGCTGCTGACAGTGCGTGATCCTGAAGTCGTCCTGGCGTGAACTTCAGCTTTCACTAGGTCATACTCACCCGCGAACAGCGCCTTCCCCTCTTCCATGGACTTTGCATCAATATCCTGGTCGTAAAGTGAAAGTGCTTCTCGAAGCGCGAACACAAAGTCTCCACCTTCAGAGGGCCCAGTGAATGAAGTCACTACAGAATGCCCCACGTGAGGCACAAGGATCAACAATTTCATGTCTCTGAAAACTGAAATCTGCGCGTCGTTGCCGGCTTGCACCGTGTCTTACATGAAGTTCCATGCCAGGTGATGGATTTGTTGACGAGAAGCGGTTGTTGATTCACTCCGAGGAACGGTCTCGATAGTCGCCCAGTCCTTGTTGAGATAGGCGCGAACTTCATAATGACACATGAAGCCCCGCATCGGGTCTTTCTTTTCGCGGAAAATAGGCGGAGCAGTCCGGTCAGCGCCTCTCGGAACCTGAGGGAGCTTATAGACTTGGAGCGCTTTTTCGAGGCTGGGGACGATCACCAACTTGAGAAGCCGTTCCACATTGATGTCCCGTTTTTCTCCCATGTACGGAAAAACGAGGTATAAACAAGGCTCATCCGAGAAGACGGCGCCGACGCGTCTATTCTCTCTTGTTCGCCCCAGGTATATGGCACTGCGTATTGCAGTACGGTTTAGAGTCTCTCCGATTGAGTTGAAAAACCGATGTACCGCGTCGATCTCATGGTCCTTGAGATCACGCACGTAACGCGGCTCTGTAGAGAGCATGAGCTTTCTGGCAGCTTTCAGCGACGTAGCGTTGAAGATAAGTGTGTCGATATCCGTCTGCTGACTGGCGACATCGAAGACTGAGGACATGTTCGTGGAGGAAGAGAGCGTGTAAGGGTGCGACGTCATAAAAGGCGGAGTGGTCTCCGAGGAGGCGGGAAAACCGATGTATGCTGCCGTATGTATCGTTAAGCCCATCGGTGTTAGCAGATGTGATGGAAGCTTTCGCACTCACAGTAGGATGGATGTGGATGATAGAGCTATGGGGCAGCGTCAGCGATGGGATGAAAACAGGCTATTCGGAGCCTGTAACCGTGGTTAACAACCTTGGAAGAGTTACGCGAAGACACCCGTGACCATCATCGTTGATATGAAGTTATTATCAGACAGCGATGAAAGATGGCGCACGTGAATGCCTAATGTGCAAATACCTCTATAATACTCCCAAAACCTCCAGAGGCATAGCAAAATATGTAGGTCACCTGCTTCTGAGCATGCTGTTGTTCAGCGTGACAGCGGTCTTGCAGACTGCCATTTGGCGTCGAGTCTTAGCGGGAGCCTGCGTGGTGTTGAAAAAGTGCAATCATGGGCAGCAACGCAGTAAGTCCCTAAATTTAGCGACATACAGAACCAAAATTCGGGTCGCTTATTACCCTCCAACTTTCAAAAATCCGCTATTCCAACTCTGCACAAAGACACCCCTGTTAACTACCGCAGCTGTGTAGTAACCAGAATTTCGGCAGCATAAATCGAAAATTCGCGCTAGAATTGATCTGGTGAGATAACTTGCGCGATAATGAAGACGTATGTTGTGGTGTAATTCGGTGTGGAATAATGCAGTATATAACAGTGGGGGAAATTTCAACCGGGAGGTCAAACCAGGAACGTCAAACCGAGAACATCAGCACCATCAAAATGCAGACCGGCAACACTAAAGAACCCACTAGATCATAGTTGTATCAGTTGTATCAGTCGTAGCAGTCGTAGCAGTCGTAGCGAAGTCGTAGAGTAGAGTCGTAGCAGGTCGCCGCAGGTCGTCGCGAAGTCGCCGCAATCGTGAGCCTTTTTCTTAATAGAACCATGCATGCCATTTGAAGTTAGAAGTTGGGGAAGCATACAGAGCAGCGTTCCACGTTTTTTTTCTTTTTTCTTTACTAAAGCTCTTAGCATGAAGCCTATTTCGAATATGTTCGCTATCTTCGTTGCTCGTGTCAAGAGGTTTAGTGTCAGCAACTGACATTAAATAGCTCGCGACCTCAACACCATTTCCAGGCTACGCCGATATTCCAAGATTCGCACTACACATTCACCGAGTCGTTTGAAATAAATATGCACGAGCTTGCATATAGTAAGAACATTTCTTTTAACGTGCACGCATGCCAGTTTACCACGGCACAGGTGCACCATCATACCTAAAGAACTTACCACTATCCGCCTCCTTCAACCCGGCCACAACATCCAACATACTCTCGACGCTAACCTGCGCCTCAATCATCGCTCCCTTCCCTCCCATCCTCGTCTTAACCCACCCAGGATCCATGCAAACAACCTTGACGCCATTCCCCTTGAGATCCTTAGCCTGGTGCAGCGTCAACATGTTCAATGCCGCCTTGGACATGCTATAAGTACAGCATTTTGTCACATCCGTTGCCACCGTCAAACTACCCAGTCCCGACGACATGTTCAGCACCGTCGCGCCCCTCGCAAGGTACTTCCTCAGACTCTGGACAATCTTCGCAGGACCCATGACGTTAGTCTGCATATGCTCGTTCATGCTCGCTGGATCCAGTGTCAGGCTTGTGTCGCTGCTCGTTGCATTGATGCCTGCGATGTTGAAGAGGAAGTCTAGGTTGCTCCCATTTTTGCTTAGGATCTCGGCTACGCGGAATTCAATGCCGGAGAGTGAGTCGAGGGAGCCGACGTCGCACTCGACGATGTGGATGTTGTTGTGCGTGTTTAGGGCTTGCAGGTCCCCTAGATCGCCGGTTTTGCTGCGCACGCCGGCGATGATGGTGTTGGAAGGTTTCGCCGCGAGTTGTCTGACGAATTCTAGGCCAATGCCGCGGTTCGCGCCTGTGAGGAAGTAGGTTGCCATTTTGCGTGGTCTTCTTATTTTGCTTCTTGTTAGAGGATTTGCCTTATTGGAATGATGTGGTTTTGGTGTTATGACAATGGTCTGATGCGATATTGGTGCCGAATTTGTGAGAGGGAGAGCGCCGGTTGAAATCGCTTTTCTAGTTACTTGGGGCTGGATATGGGGACGGGAGAAATTCTGCGATTGCGAGGATCGACTTGATGATGTACTTCGTTCCCTCCGCGGACGGGCTGCTGTGGCGGTGGTGCTGTGCCGTGTATGCTGCATGTGGTCTACTTCCACCGGGTAAATCATTGCGGATGACGTCGTGACAGTATTGTATACAGGTGATATCTCGAAGGCTGTAATTGTGCTTCTATCGTATACATTGTCGCGTGCCTTCAATTAAATACTTGTATAGATGCACGCACCACATGTTCGCTTGAAAGGCCCCGGCCGAGACCCTCGAGGCCATTGCGAAGTGTCAGACCTGTCACTCCTGTTACAACGATGTTCATGCGAGCCGGGGCGATGGCCAAAATCAGGCTGCGATATCATGCCTGCGCAAATTTTGTGTCTCAGGTAGCCTCTCGCCAGGAGGAGTTCGTGGGTCTAGTATTTATGGTGAGGGGCGAGAGCTGATGAAAGGGATCCAGTTCGAGACTCGTGTTGGTTTCGACCCACATCATCGCCGGCCACGACAGTCACAAACCACAGTCATAGGAGAACATGAATACTCCATGACTCGTAAAAGCATTCATTAATACTATATCTCTCGTTGGCGTGGGCACTGATACTGTCACCACATAAGCTATCAACATGAAGAAACGACTTTTCTCAAAGTCCGCGACCTCCCGCAACCCCACTAAACACATAATGCGAGTGGCATGAATCTTGTCCGACTGTTGCTCTACAACCACCAACCCCCCCATGACAGGCATACTGGCAAGCGCGTCAAACGCATCGAGCCTCGCTTCAATTGGTCGGCGATCGGGCCGAATTTATTCGACGTGTTCGATCTTTCGCTTCTCACTGGCACCCTTGACGACAGTGGACAAGTCCACAACTGCATCGAGTTAGCGAATGTAAAGTCATCGGCTTGCAAACCCGGAACTTACGAGGTAGGTCGAACGGAAAGTCAACGCTAGCCAACATGATAGCAAAGAAAATGTACCATCCGCATAGGCAGGTGACGAAGCAGAATGCACCAGCAGCTTCGGCAAGTTTCGAAGAAAGGGAAGCATTCCCATTCGCAGCTTGGAGGTAACTGCCCGCTAGGAGAGCGAAGGCGGGTGTGAGGGTGAAAAAGATGAGGAAGAAGATCAGGTTTGTGCGGACAGAGCAGATGAGGTAGATGAAGCACAGGATGCCCATCATGATCATGAAGTAGGCTATGAGAATAGTCAGAGGTGCGCATATATCATGCTTTTATTCACACATACCTAGACCGACCTGGAAGCCAACTTGACTCAGACCAGTGCTGACTGCTGTGTCGGCTTCGGCGTACATTCCGTATGAGTTGTAGAAAGGTGTGAGTGTAGCTCCCCAGCCAAGCCAAAAGGCACCGAAAGAGCAGAAGACGACGAAGGGGAATGTGTTGCCTAAGATCCACTATTCGAAGTCAGTATCGTGCACGCCGCAAGGGGGAGACTATGCATACTTCACCCAGACCACCTAGAGTCATCAAGAGCCCACCCGCGAAGTAGTACCAGCCGATACTTGCTGCTCCAGATCCTCCAGCACCTCGCCAACCCATAAGGTCCATGCTCAGTGGATGAAGAGACAACAAAAACCCGATGAGGGCACTGTTTTGTTAGTGGCCAGAAATGAGAACCACAAGGACAGAACTTACAGCGGCGTAGGGTTACCGAAGGTCTTTCGCAACTCTCCTTTTACTTTGTTCTGCGGAGACAGGTATAGCTTTTCGAAAAGCTCTGGCGAGATTGAGATACTACCTGCTGTTCGGATGTGCTGAAGTGCCGTTCCAGAGTCAACGGCGGCATCGAGGTTGAGGTGCCCAGGATAGCCATTGCCATATGCTGTATCTTGTCAGCCTGATATTAGCCCGAGTATGGTATTGGTGGCTTACGATCTTGCCGCGAGAAGTCCTTCTCTAAGCCGTTCTGACCGTCCATCATTCTTGTTGTCGACTCGTTCCTTGCGGTTGAACCGGCTGATAGCGTTTCTTCGTCCCGTGCTGTGGTTGGCCCAAGGTGAGCGTCGTTCGTTGCGTACTTGTGTTGGTGATCAGAATCCATACCGGTGCCGTGGTTATCGAAGAAACCACTTCCGGAAGAGTTTGAGTTGGGATTAGAAGTCTCGTAACGATGAGGGCTGTCAGGGTTAGTTGTTACTGCAGAAGTCTCGTAGGTCGACATCGGAAAGTGTAAGAATGGAGGAGACGATTGATATAGGGTGAATAAGATATCGATTAAGAGGATAGGTTACAATAATGCTCCGCAAACCTTGAGGCACGGATTCCGTTTCTAAGCAGGCGTAGCTGCGGACGAAAGCAAGCGATCAACACCAAGCATGCGGAAGGCGCAGTCTAGACACCCCAGCACAATAGAAATTCGAAGACCAACCGCTGCGGCTCCGCGTTGGACATGCTGCAAGT
Organism: Stemphylium vesicarium; assembly: GCA_004380135.1. Taxonomy (NCBI): domain Eukaryota; kingdom Fungi; phylum Ascomycota; class Dothideomycetes; order Pleosporales; family Pleosporaceae; genus Stemphylium; species Stemphylium vesicarium. The sequence goes on along the minus strand of QXCR01000133.1, from coordinate 57,943 downwards.
AGCTGAATTGGCGGGAGGGCAGATCTGCCCATGCTAGGACCGAACAAGCGCCCGAGTGTTGATTCGTCGAGGTCATGAGGAGGTGTTCCGTAGTTGCGGACGTGGCTTCCTTGACCATCATCCCTGGAAATAACCGCAAGGGCGCCTCACGCAGCCTTTCAGTATCTGGTGCAAACTGACGCCAATGCATGTACAACGGCCACGAAAAACAACACCTCGACCATAGCAATATGGCGTTGCATGTGTTCCCGTGATTGGTTTGCCTATGCATCCATGTTCGCTCCGCATTGTCAAGACCTCGGTGACCGTACTATCCGAAGCGGTCACAATGGTGATGGTGTGCATCAGATATGGTGACATGACTGTGGCCCCAAACAGGTAACAGCCAGTAGAAGATCAACGGCCCCAGAAGAAACGATCGATTTTGCGGAGTCGAGTGGAGAAGTAGCACGCGAATGCTGGGGATGCGTGCGGAGCCTGGGAGCTTGGAGCTAAATGATCGTCGGGCCGGGACTAAGGGACTTGACTTTGCGGGGAAACCGTGCTAAGAACACTAACTCCAGACGCGTGGAGCAGGCTTTATTCCCCAGCGTCAAGTCGCACGGCAGCGTAGGCCGCGATCAGGGCGTCCCTCTTACTATTGCTGCTGGTGATGATCGAGGGGCTGACGGTACCCGCTCATGTCGCCATGGTGTGGGCACAATCCGATCTCGCAAGCGTTTGTTCAACACCCCCATCCCACAATCAAAGACCGGACCGAATTGTAGCTTTCAACGGCCAAGTTGCCCGGCGTCTTCCGGCCAAATTGCATGAATCGGTCATGCATTCGCCTGGTGATCATTGAGCGAGTCTCGCAGCGCCAATGATTCGTACGACCAAATCGCAAGCCTCAACCCCCGCGTTCCACTACCGAGGGGTGCATGGTGTCATGCCATGTTGGCGTGACTCGTGGCCAGCCACAGGAATGATGGCGAAAGCAGCCTGCGTTCATCCGACAGGCCTTCGGAAAGAGTGCACACGGGTGTGGCGGCTTCTTTCCGCGTCAGAAGCCGCCTAACCGGATCGGGCAGACTACAGCAAGAGAACCGGTCACCTTGAAACCGAGCCCCGGGGAGTAGGTGGCCTTTGGTAGGATAATCTCAGGGTCAGAACGACCCGCTTGCGATGAATCTTGCGAGATTGTCGTTCTGCAAAGCGGTGCTTTGGTGGTTCTCTCTCCAGATCGGCCGATGCCAATTGACCGCAAGTCTTATTCTGGCGTCCATCGTTCGTATCGATCGACATGGGAAGGCTTCCTTGCGACTATCTCGAAGTACGTAGTTCTGTCAGGTGACCGACACAAACTTCGTCTTCCGCGGACCCGAATCGCGGTTGAAATGACCGCAGTTGAGCGAGGCTAATGGCGTATTCCTTGCTCCTTTTGAGCCGAAAGTTGTCGGACCTACTCTCATGCGCGATAGTGTGTAGGATCATCTCCAGGTGGAGGGGGTAAATCTGACAGAATTTATCCATGTTGAGTAATGTGCGATATCTTGAGCGCACGTAGTTGACGTTCACTCAATTCAACGAGCCTGGTCTTTCGGGCTGGCGTATAACCGTGTAGATCGAAAAGCCAGCGAGCCATTCCAGCAGCTGTTCAAGGAAGCAACAGTATCGTTCCGAACGCAGCTCTGGGTTGAACTGCGGCAGGGCCGCCCTCGTGGCTCCGGTACCTGCGGGAATGAGGGCTGGGACAGCTATCCCTGAATGCGAAAGAAGCAGATGCCTGCAGAACCTGGGGTTCCAAATCGAGATCGATTTCACAGGTAGAAGTCTGCGATCAGCAAGGCTGATTTTTCGCACCCATTGGAATGGATGCCAGCCCGAAAGCCTTTTTACTTTGTGCAGTATTAGCCGTTGCGAGTATGTCCGGACACATGTGCGTGCCATGTGCTTGGATGGATTACAAGTCGCACGCATTGCGGCTCCTGCAGTCTCTGCGTCAGCCAAATATGTTTGATGGCGTAAAAAGTGCTTAGGCAACACAGCCGGGTGTGGTAGGTAGAGCGAAGGGGGAATGGCTATGGGGCGTACTAATCGTTTCCAGGAGACTGTCGCTTGGGCGAGGCAACTGTGAAGGGTGGAGCATCACACATACCATTTACCCTCACAGACTGGCAAGAGCAATCTGGCACAAGGTAGACGGAAAGGCAGCACGCTCTCGTCATATACTGCGCAGATAGCTAGACAGGGTGCGACATAATCATGGGGTGATAAGTAATCCCTTCCTGCGATTCCAGTCACCTTTTTCTTCTCAACATGGCTTTTGAGCACGTCTGTTTTTGGCAGAGGTAAGAAGACGCTACTGCAGTTTCTTTCCAAAATCTCAAGCACCGCCCACTTCTTGTATGACCTTCTTGAGGTTGTTAATGTCGTGTGCAAAACGACCCAGGAACAAGCCATCTACGCCCTCGGCAATCTTTGCAAAGGTGCCTGGTCCGGCACTTCCGCCGTAGACGATTCTTGTAGTCCCTTTCCGACCAGAAGCCAGCTTCCTCAGCTCTTTTGTCACATTGACTACGTGGTCGGCGTCAGCAGGCTCCTTTGCGCCAATGGCCCATACAGGCTCATAAGCAAGTATGACCTCAGTGTCGTCTGGCACTGCAGCCAGCACTGACATGACTTGCGGCGTGCACTCCTGTATCGCAGCTCCCACGGCGGCCGATGCGACACTGTGATGGGTCTTCTCGCCGATGCACACCAGCGGGATGAGGCCGTTTCTCGCAGCAGCACCCGCCTTCTTCGCGACCGTGTCATCTGTCTCGCCGAATATCGCTCGCCTCTCCGCATGACCAATCTCTACAATCCTCGCGCCCGCTTGCCGTAACACGAGTGGGCTGACCTCGCCCGTATATGCGCCCTTGTCTTCCCAGAATACATCTTGCGCGCCAAGGAGGATAGACGACGACTCAATTATGCGGGCAGATTCCGTCAGCGAAACGAAGTCGGGGATGACGAAGAGATCGATGCGTGCATTCCAAGCGTCGCCGTCGAGCTGAAAGACGCCGCGGATGTAGGAGAGGGTGCTGGGCAGGTCGAAGTACATCTTCAGCGAGACGCCGACGAGGCGGCGGGGTCGAGCGATTGGAGGCATCGCGGCGTATTGTAGGAGGTCGGATTAGAAGTGGAGAGGAAGAAGAGAACGAGGGGGTAGAGGAATGGACGGCGCCCTTTCTGCTATTCTACAAGCAATGCTTTCCACATGCATGTGCCAAAGCTGCGCAACAATGATGAAGATCCGGGGTTACCACATGTAGCAAAGCCGATGGTGCTCGGCATTCACTGCCGCAAGCGGTCGTGGCATGTGGGACGGGCAAGTCTCAGCTGGCCGTGTGGGTTGCGGGGCATCACCACCACATTCGATACCACATTATAACTCGGGCGCCTCCTTGGCTTGCTGAAGCGCTTCCTGTGTCCTACCATGCAATACAGCGCATCTGCCACATGTCACACTTCGTGGGCCACCCTTTGATTGTGTGTGCGCGTGTGTGTAGGGGCCAACTCTGTAGTCGTCATGCCGCCGAAGACGCGCCTTGCTTGGCAGGGCTCCGATTGTTCCTCCGGGCCTCACCAAACGTCTTGCGCTAACCTCATTCCTGTTCCACTGTCCGCTAGGGAAAACTGCCACATCAACCATCACTAACTCTCTCCCGCCTACTGACAGACAGTCGCCATACAGTAGCAGTGGTACATGTCGCGGACACTCGCAGATCGCTGGGCCCGCAAACGATACTTTGGATAGCTAGTGGGGGTCTCGACACCGCAGTACGCAACAATCCTTGCACATCCCGCTGTGAGCTCATCGCGGGGTGCATATTTTCGATATTGTACTCAGGGCTAACTCTCGCAAGAATTGACCCTGATCCCTCATTCCTTTTTCTCTCCATCCCATAGTACTTCATCATGCATATCTCCCAGAAACTCGCCCAGGCGAAGGCCGAGGGGAAGCCAACCTTCTCCTTTGAATTCTTCCCTCCCAAGACGGCACAGGTACGCTATACCCTAGTAGTTGCTCATGAAGGCCAGTACGCTGACCTCAGCTAGGGAGTCCAAAACCTCTACGATCGCATGGACCGCATGCATGGCTTCGGTCCACAATTCATCGATCTCACCTGGGGCGCCGGCGGCCGCCACTCCAAGTTGACCTGCGAGATGGTCAAGGTCGCCCAATCCGTCTATGGTCTTGAGACGTGCATGCACCTTACCTGCACTGACATGGAGAAATCGAAGCTCGACGATGCCCTCCGAGACGCATACCAAGCCGGCTGCACAAACATTCTTGCACTGAGGGGAGATCCGCCACGTGAGAGGGAAAAGTGGGAGGCAACCGCTGGGGGATTCCGTTACGCAAAGGACCTTGTCGTGTACATCAGGGAGAAATATGGCAACCACTTCGATATTGGCGTGGCAGGATACTCGGAAGGCAGTGACGACAACGACAACGTTGACGAGCTCATCGACCATCTCAAGGAAAAGGTCGACGCCGGAGGAACTTTTATCGTAACACAAATGTTCTACGATACCGACCTCTTCCTTGAGTGGGTGAGAAAGGTGCGCGCCAAGGGCATCGACGTTCCCATTGTTCCTGGCATCATGCCCATTCACACCCACGCTGCCTTCCTACGCAGAGCACAGTGGACAAAGTGCAACATTCCCCAGCACTGGACCGAGGCTCTGGAGCCAGTCAAGAACGACGATGTGGAAGTGCGTGAAGTTGGCAAGCACTTGGTTGCAGACATGTGTCGGAGGCTGATCGAGGCCGGAATTACGCATCTGCACTTGTGAGTTTTCCGCTCTGGGATGACTGCGGCATTTTTGCTGACTTTGATACAGCTACACCATGAACCTCGCCCAGGCCACACGCATGGTCCTCGAAGAACTTGACCTCCTACCAGACATGGAATCGCCACTAGAGAAGCCTCTACCATGGCGACCCTCCCTTGCGCTCAACCGCCGCGACGAGAACGTACGACCCATCTTCTGGCGCAACCGCAACCGTTCCTACATTGCACGCACTCAAGACTGGGACGAATTCCCTAACGGTCGCTGGGGAGATTCGCGCTCTCCTGCTTTCGGCGAGTTGGACTCATATGGCATCGGTCTTAAGGGCACAAACGAGCAAAACATCAAGCTGTGGGGTACGCCAATGTCCATCAGGGATCTTTCTGATCTTTTTGTACGCTACATGGAGGGAAAACTCGACTCTTTGCCCTGGAGCGAGCAGGCCATCACGACTGAAGCTGGATCTATTCAGAACGATTTGATCGACCTGAACCGTCGTGGTTTCCTCACAGTCAACTCACAGCCAGCTGTCAACGGTGCCAAGTCTTCTGATCCCGTCTTCGGCTGGGGCCCACGCAACGGTTATGTCTACCAAAAGGCGTATCTGGAAGTTTTCGTCTCCCCAGAGTACATCTCTGAGATCATCACACGCCTCGAGCGCGATCCCGAGTTCACCTACTACGCTGTGAACAAGGATGGTGACCTGAAGACGAACGCTCCCAACGAGGGACCAAACGCTGTCACATGGGGTGTCTTCCCAGGCAAAGAGATTGTTCAACCGACCATTGTTGAAACGGTCAGCTTCCTCGCCTGGAAGGACGAATTCTATCGCCTTGGACAGCAGTGGGCCAACTGCCACGCAGGTGTCAGCCCATCGCGTTACGTGATCCAGGACGTCGTGGATACCTGGTACCTCGTTAACATCGGTTAGTATCACACATTCCACGCATGAACCCTTCGCTAACATATTTTGTAGTGCACAATGACTTCCACGAATCTCGCGGCATCTTCCCCATCTTTGACGGTCTGGAGGTCAAGGACATGGACAAGCCGCTGCACAACCCAAGCGCCGATATCCCTGGCGTGAACGGCAGCGAAGCCACGAATGGAACCAACGGCGTGCATGACACCAACGGTACCAAGTCGGAACAGGCTGGTCCCCGCAAGGAAGAAAACCCCAGCCTCATAGACGCGGCCAAAGCAGCAGCGGTGGAGGTCACTAATGGCATGACAGGTTTGGCAGCCTCCAACTAATCTGGCGTGAAAGCTTGAAAGCTTTCGATCTTACTGCATTCAACCCAGCAAGATTATCAATTTCGGCGTTTTCTGGAGAAGCCCCCATTCAATGGTTTGGTGTTCAACAACAAGCGGCGGCGTTCTACTCTCAACAGTGCCCCTTGCACTTACTTCAACAAGTGCAAATCCTCGTGTAGTTTCCACTCTTTGGCGCATCGGGTGCAACCTCCTTTCTTTTCTAGTCATTAAGACTACACTCGTGTGCGCTATACACATATACATCTACAAGCATCTGGGAGGCGTCTCTTCAACCCGACGACCGTCACGAAAGACAAGGTGCGGGAACCTAAAAAGTTCAATAGGCATAGCGTATAACATACAAAGGCGGAGAATGGCTTTCTGAGATACCCGACTCGCTCCCCTCAACGGCGGCAGTCAACTTTCTTCTTCGCTCTTTCCAAAAACAAAACACGCTTTGGGTAGATGAGTTAATGTTACACTGCATACTGTCTCGCTTAATAATGGCTGCAACACAAAAGTCGACTATGATCTGGTGATGTGAAAGGATGTTGCTTCCCATGTCTTGATTGCTTCGATATGTGGCGCTAGCAGACCGACTTTTTGCTCTGCTTGTACGATCTGCATCTTATCTCCTAGTCTTGAACCCACTTGATTGCGACGTCAGCCCTGTGACTCTGGTCGGCTGTGCTATTTCGCCGAATCAAGTGCTTACCTGTACGAATGACAGAGACAATGTGTGGATAAGTCTTACTGGAGCAACTAGATGCTGAATAACATTCACGTGATTAGAAAACACCACCGCACAAAGAACTGTGTAAGAGAATCGAATGATGAGTTACTTCTTCAAATTTTGATGTTGAAGCTATCTGTTATACCTCTTCCTAGTCCATTCAGACCAGAGGAAGGAGAAAAAGTGTATATAAAGTTATGTGTCAGAATCGAAATAAGAAAGAATCCACGTCTTCAAGACGGCTCTTCCTGCATTGTTGCTCCCCTCACCCCTTTCCTCATCTTGTTCTCGTCAAAAGCTTAAGCGCTCGTCTCACTCTTGCTACCGCCAAATAATCCGCTGATCCAATCAAAGAAACCACCACTGCTTCCAGAGCCCTGCTCGCTATCGCCACTGCCGCTGCCCTGTTCACCGCCATAACCGGGCATTTCGGGGACAGCAGTGGGCTGGGGACCGCGGGTGAGGGTAGCCATTGTGGTGGGGAGTCCGGGCATACCGGTACCTGGGAGGCCGCCGGGGAGACCGGGGTAAGGAGAGCCTCCAGTGGGCATGGGGAAGCCGCCGGTGGGGAAAGGCATGTCTGGGGCGCCACCGGAGGGCATACCGGGGAAAGGGGGAAGACCGCTTGGGAGACCGCCAGTGGGGAGTTCGGGCTCGCCGGATGGCATGGGGTACGCGCCCGTGGGAAGTTCAGGCTCCCCAGATGGCATGGGAAGACCGCCAGTGGGGAGTTCAGGCGCACCGGAAGGCATAGGGAAACCTCCTGTAGGGAAAGGCAGGTCTGGCTGACCACCGGTGGGGAATGGGGCTTCGGGTTGTCCTGTTGGCAGACCGGGGTAGCTGCCTGCCTCAGTGGATGTAGGCTCAGTGGGAGCACCGCCATCTGTGGGGTTTGCAAGGGAGAAGCTGGGCAGGGAGGCACCATAGTCCTGCCTCTTTCCTGCAGCGGGAGCAAGCTGGTAGTCAATTGCTAGACGCTTGTGCTGGGGAGGACCGCCAGCCATGTTGGGGAAAGGGGGCATGCCACCGGTTGGCATAGGGAAAGGGAAGGCACCGCTTGCCGTGGGCACGGGGAAGCCTGGCATGCCTGATCCGGAGCCCATGGGTGGCATAGACGGGAAGTTTGGCATGTCGTCTGGGTGAGTAGCGTGGCGGGCTTCCTTGGTGCCGAACATGGCGTCGACAACGTCGGCAAAGGGCACGGCGAGAGTGGTGCCTGAAAGAGCGAGAATGACAGAGGTGGTCTTCATGATGAAAGTTGTGGTCGTTGTGGGGGAATGTTACGTGTAGACGTGGATATCGCTATGGATGAAGCGACAAGGGAGATGATTTGTGAAAGACAAATTGGCACAGCCAAAAAAGAAGGTATATATATCGCTAGGATATCAAGAGAATGACGACAAAGAGACCTGCCCGAAGGGAAAGAGAGAGAGGATGTGTCTGACAACTGAGTGAACCTGTTGATGAGCATTCGAACATGAGGTCCAACCTCAAGATATATAAACCATAGTTCGGAGATTTCCAAGCCATGATCGACGACTTGTTCATCTAAAAGCTTGGATACCCGCAAGCCCCAGAAAGCCTGTCGTTTGACATTGCTGGAGACAACCGCCGGCACAACTTGCTAGATACTGATAAGATCAATCAAGACATTGCGTAGGCGCGGCCGACAGGCTGGGGTACCCCAGGGGAGCGAATGACGGCCTTGGGTTCTGGCCAGTTCGGTGCGGACAATATGTTTGTTGTTGGTACGCTGACCACGTCGGGGGTTTCAGGTGTGCTCCAATGAGACGGCTTGCAGGGTGAGACGTCAGGCGGTACTTGTGATGTCAAGGTTCTCGCATGACACGCGCATAGTGTTTAGGCTGCGAGAACCACAGGTTAATTGTCATGGGAGGCCAGATGTTTCGTACAAAAAAGGTTGGGTTGCTGTACAGAAGGCGCGGAACGGCCGATCGCCTATGAAGGGTAGTTGTGGGCCCGTTTCAGGCGTACGCGTACTTGGACGCCAACACTAGATTGCAAGACCTCATTGGCGCAACCACTCAACCACTCAAACACCATGCATGCTCTGTAACAGGCACACCTTTGGTGTACCGCCGGAAGACTTTCCTGCTCTTGCCCACGATCTTCGCATGGCTGGGACCGAGTGAGGTTTGACGTATGTCATCGCAGACATGGATGCGTATTGTTCTAGGTATGATTAACGATCGTCTCATATCCATCCAATCCTCCTAGCAGCGAACCCCCATCCGCTGAGCAGTGCGGTCACGCCGGTGAATGCAATCAGCGCTCCGTAGCCACTACCATATGCAAAGCGTGCACTCCAGTTACCGGCATGCAGCAGAGCTTCTGAAAGTGGACCGCTGCATAAGTTTCCCACTCCTTTCCCAGCTGACAGGCAAGCCCATACGAAGCCAGAGTCTGCGCCTTTGCGTTTCTTTTGTGTTTCGGCGACAATGGCGCTCCAGGCACTCGATTGGCATCCTGCAAAAGCCCCGTAGATGAGACAGAAGATGTACAATGGTGCCAAAGATGTGGAGAATCCCCAAAGTAAGAAGATACCGACGGCTGAGCCGAGTGCAGATACTACAAGGCAGCTCGTAACATGGAATCTGTCTGTCGCTGCACCCATACATAAGCATCCAACGAATGAAGCGGCGTTGACAAGGATAATGGTGACTGTGCTTTCAACAGTACCTGCGCCGATAGAGCGAGCAAAGGTAGGGAGGTAGATGGCAGGTAAAAAGAAACCAAGGCTCTGGATGACGTTGCCTGACTGCATGATGAGGTAGTTTGAACAAGTCCAGAAGGATAGGTCGAAGCTTCTGGATTGCGAGGTTTGGGACAGCGGAAGGCGCGGCTTGAAGAAGAAGATGATTGGGAAGTTGAGAGCAACAAAGCTGAGAGCGCATACCCTCAGCGTAGTCCGGAAGCCGTAAGAGTGCAGAAGCCATTCTAGTATCAGGGGGAGAATGGCACCGCTGAGGCCCAGACCGGCCATGGTGACTCCGTATGCGAAACCTCGGCGACGAACCCACCACTCTTCAATATTGAAGAGAATCGGAGTCCATGCTAGGCCTCCGCCAAGAGCATACAAGATACCCTGAGTGATGATGAGATGAGTTACGCTCGTCGAAAGGGATCCGAGGCCCAAGGCGAGGCAGACAACTACCAGACCAACTGGCGTTGCCCATCGTCGGAAGCTCGGGAAGTACTTGAGAACAGCGAACCACAGCGTGATGTCCATGTACATGAGGCCCTGCGAGGCGAGTTAGTATTGAAAGATTGCGAGTTATTTATCTGACGAACCATTGCGCAAGTACCGACGACGGAGATATTGCTCTGACCGGCGAATTCGTCGCTGGTGGCGTAGTATTCTTGGAAAACACCATAACAGGAAGGAAAACCCCAGATCATTGCCTCTAGCATGAAGCAACCCAATAGACACAACCAGGCGTCTTTACCGCCGTCGGTAGGTGGTAGAGAGAAGGCTGCATCACTATTAGGGGGCTGGCTGTCGTCATTCTGGGCATGTTGTTGGAGAAGCTCGATGTCGGTCAAGGTTGCTGAAGAGAGATGTTGGGGAGTCGAGGTCAATTCAACCTGGGTGCTCTGGTTGGAAGCCATGATATGGGCAATGGCAGAGGTGATGAGTTAGACATGGCGCATCAGGTGTTTTATACATTTTGCGAAAGGTAGCTAGGGCTAGTGGTGATGATGTTAGTCTGGTAATCACTTGTAGGGCGCGCTGACTCTAAGGGTTCGGTGGGGCCCATCCCCCGACGGAAAGCGGAAACACGAAGGTGACGGATAGTCTAGAGAGAGGTCAAATGAAGCCATTCTGAGGCAACTCAGTCGAGCACTGGCAGTGAGGATGAGGATGCCGGGTTTCTTGACGATAGTTTGAGTCATGTTGTCGTGTCTCGGTTGAGGATGAGGATGAGGATGCGGATGCGGAGGTGCAGTCGTCTTGGCGAGATGCAGGGGCGGAATTGTAGCGCGACGCGACTTGTCGACTGACGCGCCTTGACCAGCACTTTCGGTGTCTGCCAAGTCGAAGGCATTCACCCAAACATGACCACCATGGCGCATTCCCAATAACGAACATCGATCGACATAGCCAATTACAATTATAACACATAGCATCTAAAGCCATGGACGACTCTCCACGATGCTCGAAGCGGAGAAAGCTCGACACGCTGAAGCGCAGCGAAACCAGCCCATTGACAAAGCCATCGACGAGGAAAACTTCGGGCAGGCTCGCGAAACAATCTGCTGCCGTTCCCGATGATGGCGACACCCCAAAAGCCAAAGAGAAGCCGACGCCGGCTCGGAAAGGCCGGGCGCTCAAGGGCGCAACAAAGGGCACACCCGCAAAGTCAACAACAATAACAGGGGGTGATATTGATGTTTACGATGACATTGAAGGCGCATTCGACATGGATATACCGTCGCGATCGACCCGCCGACAAGCGCAGGCAGCGCCCAAGGAAGACAAGCCCAGCGCCGGCGATGCTGCAGATAGGAAGCAGGCTACCATCACACCGAAGCGCGGGAAGGGGCGACCCACCAAAGCAGAGAGCTTGGAACGCAGCGCTGTCAAGAACTCAGCCAAACGCTCCAAAGCCGACGCCGAGAACGCCGAGTCAATCCAAGTCACCACGCCCCCAAAACGTGCCACAGCTGCGCCATCGCGAAATGGGACCGCACGCAAGCCAGCCGCCTCCCGATCCAACGCCCGAAAGAAGAAGGAACCAAGTCCAATCCCCGAAGAAGATGAAGAAACAGACGAATTGCAGAACCCAGCCAAGGCTGCGACACCTCCAAAGTCACGGTCTACTCGAAAGCCAGCAGCCAGCACACGCAAGAAGGCTGCGCCAAAGAGATCTGCTGAAGACGACTCAACTGTCCCGAATACAGCCTCGAAACGACGCTTGCCTGCGAGCGAGAAGACAGTCATACCAGAGAGTGAAGACGAACTCGGCGACGCTTCCCCTACGAGCAACAGAAAGCTTCCCGCAAGCGCAGGCGCAAGACGGCGCATGAACCGCACCGACAACATTACAAACAACGATGAGGAGCACTGGTCAGATGCAGAAGGAGGCGTCAATGGCCACGATGATGATGATCTGGACGTAGACGGCAACAGCGCCTTGGATAGTTTCTTGGACCCTACAGAGCCGAGTCCCTTCAACAAGCCAACATCGGCGCAGAAAGACAAGCTTGCTCTACCCGTCGTCTATAGCAACCTAGCGCCAGGCAGAGAGCTGGACTTGCTCAAGACCATTGTCATGGAGCGCATTAGCGGCAAGCGCCCCTCGCCGCTAGTCGGACTAGATGAAGAGTACAAATCGGTACATCAAGTCGTTGAGCATACCATCACAGCGGGTGAAGGCAACTCGATGCTCGTTATTGGTGCTCGAGGTAGTGGCAAGACAGCGCTCGTCAACAAGGTCCTCTCGGAAGTCTCCAAAGACAATGGTGGAGAATATCACGTAGTCCGACTGAACGGCTTCATACACACCGACGACAAGATTGCGCTTCGAGAAATCTGGCGACAGCTAGGCAAGGAGATGGACATTGAAGAAGACGGCAGTGGTCCCGGCAAGAACTACGCCGACACACTGGCCACGCTCCTTGCTTTACTCTCCCATCCTTCCGAACAGACTGGCGAAGTCACTGACCAAGTGGCTAAAGCAGTCATCTTCGTCATGGACGAGTTTGATCTCTTCGCCCAACATCCTCGCCAGACATTACTGTACAATCTCTTCGACATCGCTCAATCGCGCAAAGCTCCCATCGCAGTCTTGGGGCTGACCACACGCATCGACGTGACTAACAGTCTTGAGAAGCGCGTCAAGAGTCGTTTCAGTCATCGCTACGTGCATCTCAGACTAGCAACGACGTTCACTGCTTTCCAGGAGATAAGCAAAGCCTGCCTGATGCTTGAGCCAGACCAATTGAGCGTAGAAGAGAGGGGTATACTAGAAGGCGGTACAAAGAGCACACCCACAAGCAAAGAAAAGAAAGGCAACGCAAAGCAAGACGTGCTAACAGAGTGGAACGCCAACATCTCCGTAAGTCCATCCCCTCCAATATCAATCGTCCCACCGACCACTAACCCAACCGCACAGAAGCTCTTCGCAAACTCCTCCTTCCTGACCCAACATCTTGCGCCCCCCTTTTACCTCACAAAGTCCATCCCCCAGGTTCTAACCTCTTTCCTCCTCCCCACCGCCACCCTCGCACCAGACACGCCTTTCCAACCGAGCACCCTGCTCAACGCACCAGACTCTAAGCTATCCATCATACCTTCCCTGTCCCAACTCTCACTTTCTCTTCTCATCGCCGCGGCGAGATTAGACATCATCCACGACTCGGATACCTGCAACTTCAACATGGCTTACGATGAATACGTTACCCTTGCCTCGCGCGCCCGCATTCAATCCGCTGCCGGTGGTCTGAGCAGCAGTAGTGGAGCGAGCAAGGTCTGGGGCAAAGATGTGGCAAGACGCGAGTGGGAAGGGCTTGTGGAACTGGGTCTGTGCATGCCAGTCATTCATGGCCAGGTTGGCGCGTTTGGCATGGTGAGATGCGATGTTGCGCTTGAAGAGGTGGGTGAGGTGCTCAAGGGGATCAAGGGTGGAGACAAGGGCCTGGAGAGGTGGTGTCGGAGTATTTAAGCGCGTGCTTTTGTTGGATTTCGGCGTTGGTTGGCTTTTGAGCGGTGAGTTGCATAAGGTGTATGATCGTTGACGCATTGAATACACATGGGCATCATTAGCATTGGGTGTGGTTTTAGAGCACGAGTGTAGCATTATCATTAGCATGGCGTCGTTAGATGTGTACAAGACACGTTACGTATATCCATGTTCACTCAATCCTTCTCTAACACCCCCAGTAGGACGCCCACTTACTCTTTCCACCAAGCACCCCCGTAAACTCCCTTGCCACGATACGACTCGTCTGCTCGCTTGGGTGCAGCGGATCATACCACATGTAGCTATCCGGACTATCCGCCTTGGTGCAATTGCCACCTTGCTCATCGCACAAGTTGATGGCGCTCTGTACATTCAGCGGCGCAGTACCATTGAGATAGTTTGCAGGGTTGAAGTAGATATCCCTCATCAGCGCGCTGACGTCGAAGCTAGCCACGTTGGCGCCCTCCCACAAGTCCTCGACTTCAGTTTCAAACGGCGTGCGGTACTTGTACACTTGGTTGAGTGCGGCAACGGTGTTTTGGATGCGACCGTGGACTTCAGTTAGGTTCTTGCCTGGCACGTCGGGGTAATACTGCGTCGATTGTAGACCACCTTCTTCGGGTTGCTGGTACTGTGGAAGTAGACTGAGGGGTGCGAGGTTCATGATGACAAAGTAGCGGCCGCCGTTCTCGTACAGACGCGTGATTTGATCGTACACGCAGTCCGTGTAGTCTGCAACGGTTTTGCCGGGGAGCTGGCTATCGGTCAAAAAGCCGCCGTTGCCGAGGTCATTGGTTCCGATCCAGATGGCGTAGACGGTGCTGGAGGCTTTACCAGCGAAAAACTTGGTGCCATTGGGGTTGCTGTATTTGGAGTCGGCAATGAAAGCTGGGAGCTCGTAGCCGGCAATATCAGGGAAGCGCGCGTCAATGCCGGAGAAGTAGCGTGGCGATACTTCGTTGGAGCAGACGGCCCCGGAGACAGCGTAGTTGTAGAGGTTGGTGTTGGAGTAGTAGCTGGCATAGCGAGCCCAGGATCGACCACCAGAGGCTGTTGCTAGACCCTGTATTGCATTAGGAATATACCAACATGATTCTGATGCACGAGACATACCACGGGCTGCTGCCAACCGACAGGTGGTGCGGAACCATTGTTGTTGATGAAGTATCCCAATCGGTTCTCATCCGTGTAGCTGTCGCCAAACGTCACCAATGTCTTGAATTTCCCGTCTCGGAACCCGCTCGCGAAGCCACCAGCAACGGCCAAGTTGGCAACAAGCGCTCGAATAGCCGATGAAGACACCATTGTGAATTTGCTTGGCTGCAAAGGCGATGATACCTGAGCCGAAAGATTGACAGGTACTTATACTGCTAAGCATTTCGGACGCGGACGGTCCATGTCCATGGCACTAGCTAGTTCCATTCCGCCGACGCATGGAATTCACCCACAGCGGCAGTTACGTCCATGTCGGAACGTAGTTGGTACGCGGGGAAATTGGGGACGCGAGCCCGGTTCTACGTGGTAAACGATGTCGGTCGCGGGCGCTATACGCTTTGCGTGCGCGGTCAGGCTGGGATCAGGCTAAAAGGTCTGCACGACGCGCATCTCGATCGGAGCCTGTCGTCAACGAACGAACATGGGAAGCTGCACCAATTGTAAGCCTCGATGCGACATGTATACAATCCAGCTGCTACAAAGACATGCTTGTTGGGGGAAACTGAATGTGCCCATGTCCGCGATGAGTTGATTCCCCAAGCTCCAAGGTTTCCGGATTTCCGAGTGCCTGCATAGCAAATTCTCTAGCTTTGGATAACTGCCGTAGTTAAATGCGAGGAATCTGGCGACGTTTTGCATGTCTGGCGCGAGGGCGATGTAGAGACAGAGCATCATGTCGTCATTGCCAGCAACGGAGGACGATCGTGTCGCATAATCGCCGAGCCGAGGTTGTGTTTGATGTCATTGGCAGCCGAAGACCGCCCAGTAAGGCTGCGGACGAAGACTGCGTCGACGATAGAGCTCAGAAGACACTGGCTTGGAAAAGTAGTATGTACTATGCGACATTTCAGGCTTCTCTTGCGGCCCGAATTGGGGAAAACGGCGGGTGGCCCCAACGCTCCTTTTTTTTCGGTAGGTTGCCGAGGACATGGGCTTGACCAGATGGTCATGGAGATTGCGATGGGAGCGAGTCAAAGTGCAAGTGTTTCCACTACTGGGTTTGAAATCAGATACCGCACGCTACTTTTCCCGGGGCGTAGTTCCGCCCATCGCCGGGGCATTCAGATCGCAGAATCACAGCCAGAAAGCAAAGATCTGAGATGAGATGGTTGTGCATAATAATGCTGGGCCGCAGATGGTGCCTCGACACGACACCGTTGGTCGACGTGGGTTCTTGGACAGTACCCGCTTCCCCGGTGCACGCACTCTGAGCCAACGCTGGTGGGTACTCCTAACCATATTCAACTACGGCGGTCGATAGTTCAACGTCGATACGCGATAGTGTCCGAAGTTGGGTATGGCATCTCACATCCAGGCTGGAGGAGAAGCGAAAAAAAAAAGTCATGACGGTAGAGGCGACGTCAAATGGAAAGCTGACCCGAAGGACCCCAGCAATCCCGATTGGACGGCCAATTGTTGTTTTGTCGCAAAGGCGTGAAGTTTAAACCAGGAAAGCGCCCCATAAGATGGCATTTCGCTACCAGACTGTCGGTGTAGAAGGCTTGTGAAATAATGGCACTGCCAATCACCCCCCGGACCCAGCAGATGAGCGTCTGTGTGGCCCCCATAGCGCCAGATCTGTGAAAGGGAAGACGTTGGTTTCCCAAATTGACGTATGCAGTGCTTGCTGCTCACGGTTTCTTCCTCATCTTCGACTCACACACCATTCCGGACTTCTAGCGTCCCATTGTTTCTCCCCCTTCACCCCACCTTCCCTCTTCATCTTTTTGATCTGCCGTCAGCTGTAGCTCTCGTGCCCACCGGCTTTGCGTGTTGCGGTCCGTATCAGCGACAAGGCTGCACCGCTGATGTGCACATAGCTTTCCAGTATTCCCACAAACTCCCGCTAGATTGCGAAGCCTCTTCATTTAGTCTCTGATGACAGATCAGCTTAGACAAGCACCTGGACATACCTGGGATGCATGACAGCCCCGGGAGCGCCACCATGACCTGGCTATCGTCTACGCATGATGTCGACACTTTGGCGCAATTTTGAAGGAGTTCCCAGGTGACGATGTGTTTGCGCCTCTCGGAAAAGCATAAGCAGCCATGGGGAGCCTCACAAAGGCAAAACGCAATGAGAGGTACACAGTCGCAAGACGTCTCTGCCCAGACGACATCTGCAGAATACCGGATTTCTGTGCACAAGCGAGAAGTACCAAAGCAATTGGAGGTGACTTGTTGACAGCTACAGAGTGCTGTGAAGCCATCCTACCGCCATCATACGATCGACCGACATTGAGTCCGCCATGTACCGAACCCGCATCGAAGCAAATGCTGCCTTCCAGCCAAACAGCTACGACTGCGAACACCCAATGCGCAGGCGCAGAAAGACAGCGTATGTTGTGTGTCACAACACTCTTCAACAGATGAACAGGGGCGTAGCATCACCCAATGCTCTTTCGGCCCCGTCCGATGTATCTGAATGACTGTCAGACAACTCATCTATCGCAGAACTGCATTGTTGCGTACATTTCAATATACAGCTTCAGTTCCTCGTCACGAAGCTCAGCGCGCACCTCTTCCATGAGATGATCGAACTGCGCCGCCGTCCACCCTAGCTCCGACATAAAGGGCCATACTCCAATTGATTCGAGGAGATCACCTACGATCTGCGCATAAGGATAGGTCGTCAGTACCCATCTCCTCGTTTCATAATACCAGATTACGTACAACGATGGACTCCTCTCCTAGGCTGGCCTGGGCTGGATCTATGTGCGGTGTCAACACTTTCTCAAGACAACACACGATTTAAATTCATTTCCGCGGTATATTCGCATACCGCGAAGAGCTTTAGAAGCCACCAATACCAGATGGATCCTTGCGGGCGGTGAAGCAGGAAATTATGTCCTACCTGCTGACCAACCACCTATATGGAGTTGCTTGATGTCGACTGCTACGTCTCGATACCGGTTCTCGATCAGCAGCTGGGCCAATCGGCGGCCTATCCGTGGATCTCGATCCATCGCAGACATTGCAGCTTGATACGACTGCCACCATCTCCTAACCGCAGAGCTGTCTGTGAGACGACCATTGTGAGATTGAATGATAGGGAGGTATTCCATGACTTGGACCCAACCGCCTGGTCGTAGCAGCAGTTTCATATCCCTAAGGTATTTGGACCACCTTCCGATGTTTATCCCCGGAGACACAAACCGCGAGTGGATGAGGTCGTATTGGTTTGCCTTGAATATTTCCGGATCGCGGAGCGGGTCGTTAAGGTTATGGCCGATTAATTCCAGGTTATCGGGTTGGTCGGGAACCTGCCTAAGCAAGGGAACGTCAGCGTGGGTCTTGTTTACACAGGACTTCCTGTATTCATCTCACTCACATTGGAAATATGTCGACTGCAGTAACCTGTGCAGGTCAATACGTACTCAGAAGCTTTCGAATTCCGTCAAAGAAAATCAAAATCCGTCTGCGTGGTTTGGACAGCTGTATACGCACCTCACAATCCTCGAACTCGTCCGCACACTGGACGGCCCAGTCTCCCGCGCCATAGCCACACTCCAATATTGATCGAGGCTCTATTACTGGGATCCGACGAGAGAACAGCCTGCCACCCAAAAGTCTGGATATGAGATCGTGCTGAGCGGTCAACCTGCTCTCCTCGCGGTCGTCGATGGCTACCGGAGCGAGATAGATTCTGTCGTCTAGCGATATCCTTTGGAATACTCGGCCGTGCACGCTTACTCTTTCTGTATCTTCACTCATAACTGATATCGGCGCGATGGATTAGGCTGTTAAAATAGCGCAAGTGCTCAGGAGTAAACCGCAATAACGTTCGGCTAGGCGAGAGGACTACGCTGAACACCAAATAATAAGCGACAGTTGAAGCCCAACACTCGCTCGGATAGCATTCCAGGTGACCGGACGCTATACGCTCTGTGATCTGCAAAGCGCCGTGAGTTGGCGACAAACTCGGCACGAGCGCAAAAATTATCCGATATCGTGTCAAACGGAAACGTCACCAGGGGATGCTGACGAAGTAGCCGCAAGGTTAGGGGACCAGCACTGCAGCCTAGCTACCTCTGGTCTCAAAGGATCCACACGCTATCTCTGCTTCCCCAGAAGATGCCCTGTCGTTCCAAAACAAGACGATCGCTAGCTTCTGTCGAGGCATGCAGCCTTTAAGTCTCTCAGACCGCCGAGAACGACGACCAGTTGCAGATGGGGGCGTTGACTGAAGCTCAATGGTATTTCACTATCGTGTCGCATTACCCCGTCGCGAATGACGGACGAAAGCAAGGCATCATTTCATGATGAGCCGGCATATAAAGCAGCTAGGAGCGGGAGAAGTTGGCCCAGCCTGGTCAACAGCCACTGTAGGGCAATGCATCATCGTTGGGAGTCGTCCCGTATTCGGCATGCCGTACTGCCGGACGTCCGGACATCTGGCGCCTATGTTGAGCAGTACCCCAAGGAAGAAGAAGAAGACCCGCTACGATTCTTAGAGATAGCTATGTGTGCAGGGCTTTGTGTTCTCAGGCTATCCATCGTACTGGCCTAGTACACGCCAAAACCCTGGAGGCACCAAAACCCTTTCCAGCATTCACGGGATGTTGACGGGCAAAGCCAACGCTAATGCATAGTTTTGGATGTTGACTAGCACGTGGTGCATGCATCAGGCGGGCGGATAGCCCCGCCCGCTGACAGTCTCGTCGACGATGACACCGCTGACATGGCCCCGGTATATCAAGGCGATGCCACTACGTCATCATCGTGTCCTCAAGCATCCAGGAGAAACATGCAGAAGCGGCGTTTGGCAAACATAACAGCAGGGTCGTCTGGAGCAGCTACATTGAGCACCAGGCCACCCCCATGCTACCTTGGAAGCTCCCTGGTGCGCCGAAAGTCGACATGCACCAATAGATCCTCCGTGGCCAGCCCCTTTTAGCCTGCTGACGGACTGCTGCATGTACTACTGCAGAGTACGCGTCGCATCTTCTTTTCGTCTACCTAAAGTACACATCATGATCTCGAGCGACAGATTTTGGTTCCTGCGAATGGGATGGCTAACTATTACATTCTCGCGGGGTGAGTGAAGCGTAATCATTGGACCTTATGGAAAATGCTGCATACCACATGCGAAGACGTGCAGTAGCCGGAGGTGGTCGGGCCCACACATGTAGCTTCCGTCCCGTTAGACGAGCAGACAGTACATGGATTGTAGCACTATGCGCACGACATGTGGGCAATAGACACAGGTTGATGGAGGGCGAGGGCTTTCCAGAGTGAGCCAACACAGAACACGGATATCTCATAGGGCCCAGAAATGAGCGCTCGTCTTCGCGCCCAATCTTCTTCCTGGTTTGTCCAAGTGGAAACTCGCAGGCCACATTAGCAGGTCTATGCATACTACACCGGCCTGCATCTGCCCGTAATCCTTACCCGCAACTTTATCGCAAACGCGCTTGATGTGCGATTTTCGGACCGAGACGACAATCATGACGCCAATCGTGGCTTTTCGCCAGCTTCAGCAGCTTCCCAGGGTCGTTGTCTTTGGGCAATCTATCGTGCCTCATGCTCCCTCGGATTGCCTTTGAACCGCATTGCTGCGATCTGACTAGAATCTGGACTGCAAAAGGAGCGCAAAAGAAAAGTCCTGTCCCTTGGGCCAACAATATTCACGTCGATATCGAAGCCCAAGAGAAGGCATGTGGGGCTAGAAGCGAAGAATATGTAGTGTGGGCTAGAAAACAAGAGGCGGTGACGATAGGATAATGACTCGGGTTCTAGTTCGGCATTACTGAGATATAAAACGTGCTCAGAGGATTCTGCTCGAGCATCGCCTCGAATGTGTGGTCGGATGGCGACTATGCTACTTCGGTCAATGTCAAATTTGTTTGCGACTGGTATTGATACTAATCAACCCGAGGTCATGGCGGAATGCAATGTGGAGCAAAAACAGCTCGAGCTGATTGTAGGATGCTGATGCTAGTGTTTTCGCTTCTTTCAGACATATATCTATCTCAGTGCACCTGAAAACGATGAGACTTGAATAGTCTTCGTCGCGCGTGTAACGCTCTACTTGGCCAGCTTTCGGCGATTGACTTTTGAGTCGTGGCACACTTGGATGTTTCTCACCACGACGGTGAGAAAGCGGTGAGATTTGGGTTCCCAATCGCCTGCACCCATCCTCTTCCCTCGCGACCTCTCGCAGCATGCAACATCATATGATTTGCAGTATTTCTTTTCGCGACTTGCTCGACGCGTGCACCACGTGCTTTGGCTTGGACCCTGCCCAGGTGGCGGTGCCTCGCTGGCCCCACATCAGCTCACTGGTGGTGCAACCACCTGGATGTCCCAAGTCCAAAAGTATGGTCGGGGAAGATGGGGCGCGATTACTATTGCCCGTCATCATTGTCATATGATACCCCGGAGTTTGCTAGTAGCATATGATGGGGAGCGCGGTGCATGTGAAAGCATGGAGACGCACGGTACGCAGATCCCCACACATGACCTACTGCCGTCGGGACCGAGGTAAATCGTCATCATCAGCAGCTCGGCTTCTTTCATGCGACATGGTCTGGAGAACGACTTCACATTGACTGCCACAACCTCTCCTAGCAACCTTTCCTCTCATACCACACTTTCCCATTTTCTGATTTGATACTCTGGGGTCTTTGCTGATACCCATTTGTTGCTTGGACTGCTTTCTGTTGCTTGATCTGAGCACTACACGGTCGCGATACATCTTCTGACGCGAACGAAGACACATCGCTTTGGGGCAGTTTTTCCATTTCCACATACATCATGGCCGCGCAAGAGTTGCGATACGACGGGCAGACGGTCGTTGTGACGGGTGCCGGCGGTGGACTGGGTCGCGAGTATGCTGTCTTTTACGGAAGCCGCGGCGCGAATGTCGTCGTGAACGACCTCGGCGGCAGCTTCAAGGGCGAGGGCGCGGGCTCCGCGGTACGTTTTGTGTCCTGGGCAGCCTCATGCCTCAAACGCGTACTATAACAGCGACTGACTCCAGTTCCCTAGGCCGCAGACAAGGTGGTTGACGAGATCCGCAAGGCGGGCGGCAAGGCGGTTGCCAACTACGACTCGGTCGAGAATGGAGAGGCCATCATCAAGACGGCTGTCGACACCTTCGGCCGTATCGACATCCTCATCAACAACGCCGGCATCTTGCGCGATGTCAGTTTCAAGAACATGAAGCAGGCCGACTGGGATCTGATCTACAGAGTCCACGTCTACGGAGCATACAAGTGCGCACATGCTGCCTGGCCCTACTTCAGGAAACAAAAGTACGGACGCTTGATCAGCACCGCGTCTGCTGCCGGCCTGTTCGGATCCTTCGGGCAGACCAACTACTCAGGTATGTATACAACAAGCAGCATCGCCATGGAGTGCTAACTTTGCCAGCTGCCAAGCTTGCCCTTGTTGGCTTCACAGAGACTCTCGCAAAGGAGGGTCTCAAGTACAACATTCTCTGCAATGTCGTCGCCCCAATCGCCGCTAGCCGAATGACCGAGACGGTCATGCCCCCCGATGTTCTCGAGAAGATGAAGCCCGAGTGGATCGTCCCCCTTGTCGCCGTCCTTACACACAAGTCGTCCAACGAGACGGGCGCAATATTCGAGGCTGGTGCAGGACACGTGGCCAAGCTGCGGTGGGAGCGAGCAACTGGTGCTCTGCTCAAGGCAGACGACACACTCACCCCCGAGTCTGTTGCTACCAAGTGGAAGGACATTGTCGACTTCTCCAACCCCGAGCACCCCCAGGGTCCAGCCAACGCCCTTGAGCTGCTCGAGAAGGCCAACCAGCTCCCTCCCAACCCCAAGGGTGAGGCGCTCGACTTCAAGGGCAAGGTCGCCCTTGTCACTGGAGGCGGCGCTGGTCTCGGTCGCATCTACTGCTTGCAACTCGCCAAGCGCGGCGCCAAGGTCGTCGTCAACGATCTTGTCAACCCTGACAACACTGTTCAGGAGATCCAGAAGCTCGGTGGAGAGGCTGTTGGCAACAAGGGCGACGTCCAAGATGGCGAATCCGTCGTCAAGACCGCCATTGAGACGTACGGCCGCATTGATATCCTCATCAACAACGCTGGTATCCTCCGTGACAAGGCTTTCGCAAACATGACGGACGAGCAGTGGGACATTATCCACAAGGTGCATCTCCACGGTACCTACTCCTGCACCAAGGCTGCATGGCCTTACATGCTCAAGCAAAAGTACGGTCGCATTCTCAACACCACCTCCACCAGTGGTATCTACGGCAACTTCGGCCAGGCCAACTACGCTTCGGCCAAGTGCGGTATCCTCGGCTTCTCCAAGTCTCTTGCTCTTGAGGGCAAGAAGAACAACATTTTTGTTAACACCGTTGCTCCGAACGCCGGCACTCAGATGACCCGAAGCATCATGCCCGAGGAGGTCGTGCAGGCCCTCAAGCCTGATTACAACGCTCCTCTTGTCGTCCTTCTCGTCTCCGACAAGGCTCCCGAGCCAACTGGTGGTTTGTATGAGATGGGCTCTGGCTGGTTCGCGGCAACCAGGTGGCAGCGCAGTGGCGGTCACGGCTTCCCGGTCGATGTTAAGCTTACTCCTGAGGCTGTTCTCTCGCAATGGGCCCGTATCACCAACTTCGACGACGGCCGTGCTGACCACCCCTTCGACAATGCCAGTGGACTCAAGTCCATCATGGCGAACATGGAGAACACCACCAAGGGCAAGAAGGAGAAGAAGTCTACTAAGAGCAACGAGGAAGTCCTTGAGGCTCAGAAGAAGGCTTTGGCTGCTAAGGCTGAGGGTACTCCCTTTGAGTACACTGAGCGCGACGTCATCCTTTACAGTAAGTTTCCTGCATTCCAAAGTTGAAACGCACAATATCTAACAAGTTGACCCAGACCTTGGAATTGGTGCCAAGCGAACCGACCTTCCGCTCGTCTACGAAGGCGACGAGAACTTCCAGGTTGTTCCTACTTTCGGTGTCGTCCCGCCCTTCAACGCCGACCCTCCCTTCTCCTTCGATGAAATCGTCCCCAACTTCGATCCCCGCATGCTTCTCCACGGCGAGCAATTCCTCGAGATCCGGAAGTTCCCCATCCCTACCGAAGCGAAGCTCATTGCTGTGCCTAAGCTGGTCGAGGTTGTTGACAAGGGCGCCGCTGGACTAGTCGTATACGGCAGTGTAACAAAGGATGCGAAGAGCGGCGAGGAGATCTTCTACAACGAGAGCACAGTCTTCATTCGTGGCTCCGGCAACTTCGGCGGCCAAAAGAAGGGCGGCGACCGCGGTGCAGCAACAAAGGTTCACAAGCCTCCTCAGCGCGCTCCAGACACCGTTGTCGAGGAACGCACAACTGAGGAGCAAGCCGCCATCTACCGCCTCTCTGGCGACCTGAACCCTCTTCACATCGACCCCAACTTCAGCAAAGCCGGTGGTTTCCCCACACCCATCCTCCACGGCCTCTGCAGTTTTGGTATCTCCGGTAAGCACGTATTGCAAACCTACGGTCCTTTCAAGAACATCAAGGTCCGCTTTGCCGGTGTTGTGCTCCCAGGTCAGACACTCATCACCGAGATGTGGAAGGTCGGTAACACGGTCATGTTCCAGACCAAGGTCAAGGAGACTGGCAAGCTGGCTATTAGCGGCGCTGGTGCTGAGCTGATGGGTGGTGGAAGCAAGTTGTAGAAAAGGAAAGAGCTGTTGTTGATATGTTTTTGATCTTTGATGTGTAAATATGTAATCCTATATCATTAAGCGTGCTCATTCATTTTTCGTGTGCTTTGTGTATGTAAGGTGTCATTTGTGAGTTTTGTGGCGTCCTTGATGATCGTTGTGTTCGGTAAGGGCGGGAGAAAAGAAAGAGGCAGCGTAGGTGCACGTGGCGTTCAGTCTCCGGGCTGCGTCATCTGATGTAATAATGCTATTATAGAGATTATGTCGTAATATGCCCAGACCAAGAAACAGATGTAGACAGCACATGGGATCCCAGAGAACGCGCCGTTCATCCTAAAAAGCTATTCCATCAGCAATCAGAATCCTCATCGCACGCACGAGCATTCCCTCTTTCCTCTTCCTCCTTCAAAATAGCGGCAACTACCTCGTCCTTATAGTCCATCTCACATCCGTAAAAGAAATCACCATACTCTCTTTCCGGAGTATTAAACCGCGCTTGACGCCCCCATCTTATCCGATCAGCCTCTTTATACTCCTCAGTCTCCCCAACGTAGTCCCGCCGGTCACCTGGGGAATCAATGGGGTCTTCGTCATCTTCGGAATATGTAGGCGGGTCTGTGTTCGGCGTGTAATTGGCATCGTTTTCAATGCGATAGTCTTTATGTCTATTGCTTACTTGGCTGTACTGGTGTGGCGCAATGAAGCGTTAGTGAATGCCATGATATGTGAGGTTTTGGGATGGCCCACCGTGTCGAAATGGCTCGCTGCGTCTTGTCTCCAATTAGACGAGGGATCTCTTAATGCAGGAAGCATATCGTAATCGATCGTGTAGTAAAGACGTTTGTGGTATTCAAGCTTCATCTTAACGCGAGCACCCTCCTGCTCGAAAGTTTCGATGATTTTCCTGAACATGTCGAACACACGTGGCCAGAGGCTAAACCTCAGCTGTCTTCGTTTTATATTGATAGTCAACTCGAAGTCCTTCTTCCTCTGAATGTGGAGCAGTGAGTCGATGCACCGCTGCTGTTGGGGCGGTATGCAAGAACATTTCTTTTCGAAAAGATGCTCTATATGCACGTGAATACTGAGCTTTCAAAAAACCGTCGAGGGATCCAGCCCAAGGCAGAAGGCGTTACAGCGAGTGACACAGTTCAAGTCCTGCAGGCTATTTACCTCCCATACGCCGTCTTGCATACGTAGAGAGGATGCGTGCCAAGCTTCGACGATCTCAAGCACAGCTTCTTGACCTACAAATATTGGCTTTACGAAGAATGGGGCTTTGAAATGGTAGTAACAGCAAAACTTTGTTCCTGGCTCCGAGGTGGCCACCGATTCGCGGCATTACTGCGACCCATCAGAGTCACCACACAAGCGTATGGGAGCTGTCATTCTATGTTGTGTATCTTGGAGAACTTTATCATCCCACAATTGCGCATATACCATGTCACGCAGCTCGCGGGTCAGGACGGTGTGCATCTGTTTAAAAAACTGAAGACTCCAAGTGGCACAGTAGTTTCCGATAGCTGACGCGAGTGTTCTAATAGGTAAAGTCGCGTTAGATCCAGCGCTTCAAGAATGTGTACTATTTAGCTGAAAGAACTCACTTTCTTCGCATATTTCTTTTCTGTAGAAGCATCTTACGCCGTTCGGCCTCTAGTACTTGGATTTGCTGCTTCAATAATTTCATGCTATCCTAGAATGCGTTCATCCTAGTCTTTACTTAGCATGTATGCGATGTATGCCTGTCTCAGCGGGTTTGCTTACTTATCATTCGCATTGTGTTCTTCGCGCTTGATACTGCAGGTACTTTAGAACAGCCTCGGAACGGCATCAGTGCAGCGAATTAGGACTCACTCGCACAGGCGCCTCTTCCATCGCCGGAATATCGCGCTCGCATTTTCTGTGCTGCATAGCTGGTGACGTAGGGAATTTTCGAAGAACTTGATGAAGGAGAAGAAATGAACGGAGGATGTGGTGAACGCGTAGTGTGCTCCTGACTTAGCCGCCCCTGGGTCGCTAACACACCTACCTAAAATGATTAGGCTCACAGGCCGAAGGATCAGCATGATGCCCCATTCAATTGTTCGCGCACTTTGACGCGTTTTCGATAGAAGGACAAGGGATTCATTGTGGCTTTGATATGGTAGTGTTTGGTGCAGATATATTTGTTCAATCACTCCAAGCGCCATCGCACAAACCAATGAATATGATGACCTACTCCGATCTAGGAAGCCCAAGAGAGCTTTTCTATCTGCAACGATGAGGCTCCTAGATTTACAGCAACTAAAAGCGCGACCCTTACTCTCCGCTTCCATAATCTCCGCATTCCTCCGCTCTTTCTCGCTCGAGGCCTTACGGTCTCAAAAGCCTTTATTCATTTTCAGGTTCAGGTTCATCATCGGCTTCAGATATGGATTCAATGCGATGTCTATCAGGGTTGTACCACGGATGGCTTTCTATCCGATAATGACGATATTTTGGTTTAATTCGACTGTCAAGGATCTGGTCCATTGGTCAAAGTATATCTTGATGTTAAACGTGGCTCTCAACAGACCTGCTCGAAGTGGTGAATCATATCCTGCTTTCAAGTGGCTGGATCGTAGCCTCTGACGAGTTCAGTAAGCTCCGTCTCTACGACCTTGTGTCTCGGACGCCACTCCAAACGCCAGTCATGATGATAAGCGCGGACAAAGGCTCCTTTTCGTTTAAACAACTCAACAATAGGCCGTAATAGGTCGAACAGCTCAGGCTATGGACGGAGTTTGGTATAATGGTGGCAGAATCTGAACTCGAGCTGAAAGCCTATCTTCTTAATCTGTAGGAGGGAGCTAAAGGTCTTTTCCCGTGATGCTGCATCCTCAAAGATTGAGAACTTATAGCCAAGTGCGACGGCGTGAATGGGTAGAGTCAAGCGAAAGCGTTGCAGAGTTGCTGAGGGGCGTAGTCCTACACCAAAGAGATCCTTACATAGAAGGATGTCGAGGGTGTCTTTCTCCATTACCGTTTCTGAGAAAACTTTGGGTATATGGTTGAACGCAGCTTTGTACCACGCCTGAAACACCTCTAGACCTGCCCCAGGACTGAGAAATTCTGGCCGTGTGAAATATGGTATGCGATCGGCACCACCTCCCCACTTCATATGACTATCCATGGAGTCTAGGGACTTTTTGAGGTATTCAGGGGTCCAGATATACTCGTAAATCATATCTCGAAGCTCTCGCGGTAAGAGTTGGTGCATCCTCGCAAAGAATAGTAGATACCAGGCCTTGGAATATGTGGTGTAAGCTGCATCCAGATTACCGCGCGAACCTTTATCATGAACTCAAAGTTCTTAGCCGTACCAAAGTTCCGAGGTACCCACTCTTTTCGCTGACGAGTTTCATCTCGAAGCAACCATTTGCGCATTGCACGTTTTCGTTTTTGCCTACCATGTGTTAGCTAATCAGCTTTACATGCGCTCGATGAACACTTGCCGGAACAATTCGCTCAAAATATTGCGATGGCCCAGTTGTAACTCACGAACGTCTCTCATGATGTCGGCGAAGGAGTATGGGAAGCTGTGAGGACCTGAGCATGATGGTTAATTGTTACGTTTTCCCCGTGCTAACGCTTTACCTTATCCGAAGCAGCATCCGACTCCACATCAAATCGTACAGCGTGACGACGCATGCGTGCTGGGTGTCATAACGGCATTTCGAAGTTGAATACTGGCAATATAACGGCTGATAGTGATTATATTGAGCTCATAAGAAGCGCCGTTCCAATCTACCCAAATGGTACATTATGCTCTTGTACGACAGGTCTCATCTGATGCATTGAACATGCTACTATGTCCTACCTAGGCACCACTGTACTAGTCCCAGTGTATATTTTGGCGGATGCAATACACCAGTTTCGTCAGGGTCCTTTTCGCCAAAGCGCGTCTGCCATTTTAGCAACGTGTGCCATCTCTCTCACATCATGCACCCTAACAATGTCTGCTCCTCCTTGAATCGCTGCCGATACGGCTACAGCAGTTCCCCAAACACGTTCTTGAGTGTCCTTCACGCCAGTAATGTTCCCGATGAACGCCTTTCGACTCGTTCCCACCAGCCAGGGTATGTCTTCCAAGCCCGGATAATTCATGAGTTCATGCTGTCTTCGCAATAACTCGAGGTTGTGTTCCTGGGTCTTCGCAAAGCCAATGCCAGGATCGAGAATGATGCGCCAACGTCTGACACCCGCCTCTTCGGCAGCCCGGACGCGTTCGAGTAGTTCTCTTCCTACAGTTTCTACAACACCGTCTGGATAAGATGTCATCTCACGACTGCTCATACTCGTCGGTGTGCCACGCATGTGCATCAAGCATACAGTGCAACCCAGTCGCCCCATGGTTGGTAGCATGGTGTCGTCCAAGGTGCCCGCACTGACGTCGTTGATCATGTTGGCACCGGCCTTGATGGTCTCGTCGGCGACGCGTGCACGATACGTGTCGACGCTAATTGCGATGTTGTTTGCTTCGGGCATGGACCGAATGAGCTTTACGGCGGGTAGAACGCGCGCTAGCTCTTCCTCAGCGGAGACTTGCACTGCACCAGGTCGAGTTGACTGTCCACCTACGTCGATGATGGTAGCCCCTCGTGTGATGTGTTTCCGAATCTTTGAGGCTAATTTCGCCTCGTCAAGGTTGTAATTTTCGCCGCCATCCGAGAACGAGTCTGGTGTGACATTGAGAATAGACATTACCCGCGTGCTATGCTTGCCCTGAACAAATGAGACTGGTGAGAGATCTGCTGCGAGCGGTAAAATTGGTACTAGTGGTACCTCGGATTCTGGCAAATCCTTCAGACGATGGTGGATCGGTGCTTGGGATGGAAATTTCGCTTGATCGCTCTCTGACACGAGCCTGGCAACGGTCAGTCTTGAAAGTTATGTGGATGGTTGAGCGCGTACTCGCAAAGCGGTCGCAAGACGAACTCTCTTTCAAACATCAACGAGTGAGGGATTTGTAGACGTTCATCGGAGTACTCGTCTTGGCCGAAGAGTAAAATGTCCAGGTCGATATTTCTAGGTCCCTTCTCAATAAACTTTACACGACCCATGTTTCTCTCGACAGCTTGGAGCTCATCCAGAAGCTCGATTGGCGATAGTGCCGTCTCTATCTAGCCGGGTCAATACGTTTAATGGCAGGAGACACGGGTAGCATACCTCACAGACTCCGTTCACAAAGTTATCCTGGTCCAGTACGTACATAGCCTTGCTTTCCCA
Source organism: Stemphylium vesicarium (assembly GCA_004380135.1). Taxonomy (NCBI): domain Eukaryota; kingdom Fungi; phylum Ascomycota; class Dothideomycetes; order Pleosporales; family Pleosporaceae; genus Stemphylium; species Stemphylium vesicarium. The sequence continues at coordinate 28,339 of QXCR01000133.1, read as the reverse complement.
CAGGCTACTGGTCCGTACGATTCGTATCTTTCCATTGGCCTCCATCTCTTTACATGCCTGCTCAATCATGGCTACCCTGTTTCCCATGTTACTGCCCAGCGCAATATAGACATTTCGTTTCTTGATATGGGCCCCATTGCTCACATCGGAGATTGTCCGTCGAGAACGCTGTGAAGGTTCTCGGATGAAACGCCGAGAGTGTCTAACGCTGATGTTGAAAGCATACGTGGGAGCTAGACGTTTGCTATGCAAAGCCCGAAAATTTTCAACAGCCTGCCCCGAGGTGAAGACGTTAGAGGCTGCGAATGGCTGCGCTACCCGACGGGGTAAGCTTGAGGATGATACGGCTCTCAGCGTCGCTATACGCGAAGCGTTAGTGAACATGTTCGCGTATGGCGCAGTCGATCAGCCATGGACATGTGCATGCCGGTAGTTCCGGACTTCCCCAGATGACGCTAGTCCCGGATGCGGCTAGCGCTCTCCGCGTCCACATGGGCAGCATGCGTCGTGCCTCGGCTCAGCTCGGCCTTCTGAGAGTCGAGCGGGACTCCTCATGACTTAAGATCCCGCCCGATTCCTCAAAACTCTCGCCTCTTAGTTGTTTGCTTGAACACTTGTTTCTCTTGTTCTGCCATTTTCAACGACATATTCAGTACCATTTCACCGTCATCATGGCTTCTCCACGTACGTCCCTCTCTCTAGTCCCGTGGACCGCCCTTCACATGCTCACGTAGCTGACACGTCGCAGAACAAATCCGCACCAAGCTCACCGACCTGCTGAAGATCCAGCACCCCGTCATGCTTGCGGGCATGAACGTGGCTGCTGGACCCAAGCTGGCCGCTGCCGTCACAAATGCCGGAGGTCTTGGTGTTATTGGCGGAGTCGGATACACGCCAGACATGCTGCGCGAGCAGATCGCCGAGTTGAAGGGATACTTGAACGACAAGAACGCGCCATTTGGTATCGACCTGCTTCTCCCTCAGGTCGGAGGCAGCGCGCGCAAGACCAAGTATGCGCCACCCTGAACGATGCGAAGATGTGATTGACTGACGGGAAACAGCTATGACTACACAAAGGGCAAGCTGAACGAGCTTGTTGACATCATCATCGACTCTGGCGCCAAGCTCTTCGTCTCCGCCGTCGGCGTTCCTCCCAAAGCCGTCGTCGAGAGGCTACACAAGGCCGGCATCCTATATATGAACATGATCGGACACCCCAAGCACATCAAGAAGTGCCTCGACATCGGGGTCGACATCATCTGCGCGCAGGGAGGTGAGGGTGGAGGCCACACGGGAGATGTCCCCACATCCATCTTCATCCCAGCCGCGGTCAAGATGGTAGAGGGCTACAAGTCGCCTCTGACTGGCGAGCAAGTGCAGATTGTCGCTGCTGGCGGTATCTACAGCGGCCAGTCGCTTGCTGCTATGCTCACATTTGGTGCTACCGGTGTCTGGGTAGGAACGCGCTTCATCCTTTCCGAGGAGGCTGGTGCACCAAAAGCCCACCAGGAAGCCGTCCAAACAGCCGGCTGGGACGACAACATTCGCACAATCATCTTCACCGGTCGACCGCTCCGCATCCGCAACAATCCATACGTCGCCAACTGGGAAGAGAACAGGCAGAACGAGATCAAGGAGCTTACGGCCAAAGGCATACTACCTGTCGAGCACGACCTTGAGAAGATGGGTGACGACCTTGATGACGAGACCATGGACAACGCACGACCTTTCTTGATGGGCAAGGTTGCCGCTGTTGTCAACGAGAGGAAAAACGCGAGGGAGATTGTTGACGAGCTCGTTACCGATGCTGTCAAGTGGCTGCAGATTGGAAACTCGTTCATTATTTCCAAGGCGAAGCTATGAGCGACTGTTTATATATTTCAATTGATACCGACTTCCTTTTCCAACAATCTCTCGCGACTAAAGTGTCGATACATGTCGTCATCATGGCGACGAAGCAGCCACCAGGCCTTCGCACTCACAGCCTGTCTCTTGTCTAGAGTCTCCTATACGCTGTGTAAATGGTATGGCGACGTCTATGGCGCCTTGGCGGGAGTTTTTGGTCGCTTTTGAGAAGGCAGTAGCTTCACATTAGACAGTACTGTCACGCTGGCGCATCCAAGGACAACGACAAACGCAGAGAATGCGACAAGGTTGCGACATAATGCCAACATCGATAAGCCGTAGAGTATTGACAAAATTTGCCAAAAGAACATTTGCAGGTACAGCCTGGTTTTCAATGCCACGCCGTGAGCAGCTTTGAGGATGTTGCAGGCATATGATTGATAGGCATAGACGTAGTCGGTAGCCGTAGGAGGTGTAAGGATCTCCGTCCATTGTTTGCGCCGTGCTTCGTGAGATAGTGACCGTATGTCCAGTACGGCGGGGGATTTTTGTTCGACCAAATACCTCCACACAATACTCAGGTTCCTGTCCCAAGCATATGGGTTCTGTTGCTGCATGAAGCATTCCCATCGCTTTACTGTCTGGATTGCCATCTCTTCGGTAATGGCGAACCATTCTCCATGCAGTAGAGGTGTCTTCTCACCCGCCTTGTCACGCTTGCTACATGGCAAAGGCTGCTTATGATCGTCCAGATCAGCATGAATAAGTTTCTCCAAGCGGCCGCAATGATCAATCTCTTGGTCTGACACGTGGACCGCTTCGGGAATGTACCCGCATTGAGTTTTGTGTTCTTTGAGCCGCGTCATGTAGTCTCGAGTCGTTTTACCAATCTTGTAGTGATTTCCCTGCCCGTCCAAGTCACGAAGGACATATATAAAGCCCTTCGGGTCTTTTGGCGTCAATTTGTCTTTTAGCTCTTTACAGAGCTTATCGTGAACGGATCTGGCGGTCTTGAGTATCGTACGAGGCGGCGAGCTGCCTTCCTGCTCATCGTGCGGTTGTGTCGCATAACCATTTGGAGATGTCCTAGACTTCCTAGGAAGGTCGGACAATGATCGGGTAGACGGTAAGCCCATGTTGACTGAACGCTCTACAGCTGGATCGCCATGGAAAGGTTCGCATTTTTGTCGAAAATTCCCCCCGGAGACGTTTGCTGTCCTATCAGTCACTCGTATTGGTGCTGACGGTGGACAAGCGATACGGGGTGTATCACCTGGTCGCCTCAAATTCGGAGTAGGCGAGGCTTGATAGAGACGTGTGCCATCGGCTACGGGAGTTGGCGAAATAGCTTGAGAGGGTATCGAATCCCTTCCCGTGTCTGAAGGACGTCTCCGAATCCAGGACGGGCTGTTCAACTTCGAGTCCGACTGCACGCTCAGAGATCCTGCACCTAACGCCGAGCCGAACCTTAGCCCAGCAGATGAAGGGGATTGGGGAAAGGCGCCAGGAACCATTTTGGGAGGTGAAGTGATGCAATGTAATGTAGACTGCTATTCTATTTGGGTTTTGTAGTATGTGTAGATTCTAGGGCCAAAGCTGCACTTAAGTACTGTGAAATGTCTACATGTACCTCCTTCGTCCGTCATGTGTTGGAGGAATGCGTGGCGGTGCTGAATGTCACTTTAGTATTACCCCTGTGGCTGGCTTGTTTCGCATGCCTGAATGTGCATCCTCCAGGATACAGCATTACTGGACGCATACCAAAGTCAATAGCCAATGTTGACTTCGAGTATAGTGACGGAACGACTTGAGGTATTTGCATAACTGAACAACTGTTCAGTACGTTGGTAGGTTCAACGGCTATTGAGCGAGAGGTTCGTCTTCCTGAGCATGTGCATGAAGCAAGTCACACCTCTTCGTACAGAGCTGTATGAAAAGTGGGGATCTCGCGGTTGCGCCCATTGCTGGATCGGAGGGAACAGCTCGTAAAAGGATTTCGCGATCAAAGCTGATGGATGAGGCCTCAAGCTGCATGCAATGGTCATTGTGCGCCAGGTTGCAAGCACCCAGGTCTTGCGGCCTTGGATCATTGGACGGTGACGAGAAGACGTTTATGCGTTCGTGTGGTCAGGATCAAAAGTCTCATGATCCTAATTGACGAGAACTCAAGAGACGGCAGGGTGTGTTGGTGGCTATGTTTTCAGCCCCCAATCCCAGAGGAATTAGTTAATTCAAGCTGCGACGTTTCGTGCGTCACCTGGCGCGCTTTGTCATGATCTAGACACCGACGTCGTATGGTCGGATTCTAGAAGCTATCGGTGTAGCGAAAATAGATACGGGCATATGTCCAAGTATAGGTAGAGCGAAGTGCGGGTGAGGTTGTGTATGTAGGCGTTGCCTGGATCAATGGCAAGCACCCAGATTTTACGCGTCTCGGCCCTGCTTGGTGGATCAACGCGTCTCAGTCGCGATGCAACACCGATTGGAACCACGAGCTGTCAGCACCGAGGAATCAAAATTGCTGCCTGGATATCCCTTTATACGCGTGTGATGGGCATGAATCCGAATGGAGATGATTATGATTACGCGGGACTAACGCAACGTCGATGAAGCTTGCGAGGTTGGTCCTCTACCACGGTTTGAGCTTCACGTATCGCGTTGCTTTCGCGCCTTGGACGGCATAGCTCCAAAGTGAACGCGGTACAGCTCTAGCTCATGCATTCAATCTTGGACTACGCTGCAGCCAGGAATTGCTATTCGGCGACGTTGGCCCTTAGATGCATCTTTGGGAAAGAAGAAAATGTCGATGACGCATTGCTCGAAGGTTGCCTTGAATGGCCATATGCGCGGCTCTTGTTCTTTTCGGCACTCGACTGCCTAGGTAAGCCCTACTCTACTAAACACAGAATAGCAACATACGAGATGGCAGAGATGATGCCGAAGTCATAGCCATCGCAACGTGTGAATTTGCGTGCAGGCACCTCGTAACGACGTTACGTATGTGGGGTGCGCGCTAGCAATCCCGAAGTCTCGCCCGCCCGGGCTCCCTTCGGGGACTGTGAGTTCGTCCACTCCAACTTCACCGACATTCGCTTCGCCTGCGCAAGCTCTTCTCGCTGATGCCTAACAAAGCTACTTAAGAAGCTGTCTACATGCTCGCAATTGTGCAGTCACACGATTACCGGTCGGAGCTCAGGTAGAAAGAAGTCTTATCTAAGTAGCGGCTGCCGCACGCTTTCGTGAGGCAACCTTAGAACAGCCAAGATGGCGTCTTTCCAGACTTCGTTTACACCCAAAGCGGCGTTTTCGGATATACCGCCAATCTCGCAATGCCTTCATATCTGGGTCAGTACGGCACCTATTGCTTTCTATATGACTGCTGACATATTCAGGATACACAAGCTGCTAGATTTACACCATGCGCTCTACCTTATATCTCCACTGTTCCTGCTATACTTGCAGCATTGGTATTATTAGGATACTCTTTGAGGGTGACAAGCGCATACTGGCCGAGATGGACCAGACCTTTTGTGCAGGAGACGAAAGAGAAGCTGGATGAGTTTGAAGTCTCCTCAACTCAACAGCCGTTGAGCTCGACGCTTGGGCTCCTGATCGTAGCTACAGTCGGCCTCACTTTTCAGACTCTCAGTGTCTTCTTCCCTGTTCATCAGTCAATGGCGATGTACCCTGCAATTGCATGGGTAAGTCTAGCTTCAGCTCATTGAAGCTTCCACATGGCTAATGACTGTCCTAGGCCATTTCTATCGCCATAATCATGGTAGAGAGACCAAGGAAAGCTTCTCTATCGTTACTGCTTCTCTTCACTGGACTTTTGTTGGAACAGTTGATCTCGCTGTCTCACAGGCAAACCTCCTTCCTGGCAAAGGATATTCCATGGGCTATCGCACCTGTATCAGCATTTCTGGCAATCGCTGTGGTGCTCAACATGCCTTTACGGAATCCGGTTTTACCAAAGAAGGACATAAGTCCTGTCTATGACGCACCAACAATTCAGCTGCGGACCCCCGAGGATAATTTGACACCGTGGCAGTATATGACCGTATCGTGGATGGAGCCGCTGATCAAGAAAGGCGTGACACGCCAAATGGAGGACGAGGATATCTGGGACCTCGGTTGGGAGTTCAAGCACGCGCGATTGCATGATGCATTCAGAAAGCTTCAAGGGTCAGTAGCAATGAGAGTGTTCGTGGCAAATGGCATGGACCTGATCCGTACAACCTTACTAAACGTAGTACGAATGTGCGCAAGTGAGTCTTGATTCATGTCCTTTCTTGCATCCTGAGAAATTAACAGTTTTAGCTCTACTCACACCGGTATTCCTCCAACGCCTTCTCGCCTCGATGTACGATCACAACAATCGTGCGACAATAACTTACGCTTGTATCATTTTAGCATTGCGTCTGGGCTCTGCACAGCTCAACGTATTCAACCTGTGGTACCAGAGGCGAGCATATGAAAGGTGTAGAGGCGAGCTCATTACAATGCTCTACGAGAAGACCTTGCACCGTAAAATTCTAGGAGCAAAACAGGACACCAAAGAATATCAAACCAATGGCCACAGTGCTAGTGATGGGCAAGAAGCGGATAATGAGGACGCTGAGATCGTTCATGAAGCGCCCAAGGATGATTCAAAGCACTGCATAGGAAGTATCCTGGCTTCCATTAGGTCAATGCTCATAAAGAAAACGAGAAAACCCACAAAGGAAGATGGTGACCCTGCTTCAATGGGCAAGATTCTGAATCTGATGCGCAACGATGCGTACGAGATAGCGCAACGCTTCTGGGAGTTTTCGGACATCATAACAAAACCTGCCGGTGCGATATTCGCAATCGTCCTCATATGGCGCATGCTGGGCTGGGCATGTCTCCTCGGTATAATAGCTCTTGGTGCGTCGCAATTGCTCAACATCGTCATTGCGCGCCTCCAAGTCTACTTTGAGAAGAAGCGTCGATCGGCAACAGATGAGAAGCTCCAGCGGACAAGTCAATTCATTGAGTCAATTCGACACTTGCGTTGGTATGGCTGGCAAGGCGCGTGGCTTGACGATATTCTTGAGTCTCGTCAGAAGGAGTTGCATCTGCGCATCGTCAACATCTTCTTCACGACATCTCTTGCCTTTATCCTGCGATTTGGTTCTGGGCTCTTTCCAGCTGTGGCGTTCTATGCTTTCACCAAGTTGGCTGGCAAGAGTTTGCGCATTGATCTCATCTTCCCTGCTATTGACCTCTTCAATCTACTGGAGAGCTATCTCCGGGCCCTGCCACAGTTGGTAACAACCTTGCTCAACGCATACGTTGCGATGGGTCGCATTGAAGAGTTCATGGCGGAACCTGACAAAGAGGAGATTGGCTTGGTACCTGAAGGATCTGCTGATCTCAGTTTACATCAAGCTTCCTTTGCTTGGCCTGGCGTGGACCAGAACGTGCTTTCGGAGATCACACTAGCTTTCCCTCCTGGGCTGACCGTGGTTTATGGAGAGGTAGCTGCAGGGAAGACAGCGCTCTTACAAGCCTTGCTTGGCGAACTCGATACCACAGCAGGTGAGCTTGTACGTCCTGGCCAGATGGTCGCATACTGTGCGCAGACACCTTGGCTTCAGAGTATGAGCATTCGCGACAACATATTGTTCTCGTTTCCCTTCAAAGAGGTCCGGTACAAACAAACATTGGAAGCGTGTGCTCTGCTGCCCGATATGGCAGAGTTGAAGCATGGTGATCTATCGAACATTGGCGAGAATGGTATCGGCCTTTCTGGAGGACAAAAGGCTCGCGTAGCATTAGCGCGAGCTGTGTACAGCACTGCAAAAGTATTGCTGCTAGACGACCCGCTTTCTGCTCTTGATCACCAAACAGCAGAGTTCATCATTTCTAAGCTTTTCGCTGGACCATTACTTGACGGTCGAACTACCATCCTTGTTACGCATCGGACGGAGCTTTGCCATGGTCTCGCAAAGCAATGGGTCCAGCTAGATCACGGACGCGCAACGACCCATGAGCCCACTCAAGTCGAGGATGCCAATGCACTGAAGCGTACGCGGACCAACGAAACTGAGTCCGAGGAAGACGTGAAGAAACGCGAAGCAGAACAAGCAGCGGCTGTTCCGGACAAGTTTATCGAAGACGAACATCGTGCGAAAGGTGGCGTCAAGTGGAGCGTTTATTGGCGGTACATCAAAGCGGGCACTCTCAAATGGTGGTCTGTGGCCATCTTGGTGATGGCAATCTTCCGCGTTCTTGATGTTGCCCAGACATGGTTCATGAAGGCTTGGGGAGAAAGCTACGACGAGGGGGATCACAACGGGCTCTTTGGGTTCTTACCGCCGGCAACTGAAAACGTCGATCCATGGCTCTGGACATTCTTTCTGTTTGTGTCTGGAACTGCCATTTGCTTTTGGTGGACGAACCTGATTATGTTCGGTGTCGGTTATCATGCCGCGAAAACCATCTTCAGAGAGACGATAGAACGCGTGGCCCAAGCGACATTCCGATTTTATGATGTTACACCGGTGGGAAGACTGATGAACAGATTAACAAGCGATATGAACACGATAGACGGCGACCTGAGCGGCGCATTTATCGTGTTCGCGTGGCAAATCATTGGCTGGATGAGTTGTATCGTTATTATCTTGTCTTCTACACCGGCATTCCTTGCTTTCGGTATAGTACTCTGCTGCGGCTTTGTATACTATTTCTTCCGCTTCCTGCCAACATCGCAGAGCCTGCGGAGACTGGAGGTAAGCTTGATCACCGGCTGCCCCTGTCCAATCTCGCCACGCTAACATGCAGCAGATGATTTCGCTTTCGCCTTTGATGAGCAATTTTGGAGCGCTTGTTGAGGGGCTTACTACTGTGCGAGCTTTCAACGCACAACGGCGGTTTCAAGCCCGTGTCATCGAAGTCGTGGACAACTTTCAGAAAAACGACCACTTCTACTGGTCTTTGCAAGCATGGCTAGCATTACGCTTTAGTATCATGTCGGCCAGTTCCACACTTATCATGACGCTTATTGCAGTATACACAGGCATCAGCCCAGGTCTCACGGCGTTTGTGCTCATCACGGCGGGCAAATTTGTCGTACATACGGAATGGATGTGTAGAGTGTACGGCACCTTGGAGATGGACTTTACAAGTGTCGAACGTGTGGTTGAGCTCCTGGACATCGACAAGGAAGCACCCGGAGTTGTTGACCCGCCAGCACACTGGCCTACGTATAGTGGAGACATCGAATTCGACGATGTGACGATCCGTTATGCCGAGAACCTGGAACCAGCACTCCAGAACGTCACCCTGAAGATCCCAGCCGGTTCCAACACAGCTGTGATTGGGCGTACGGGTTCCGGCAAGTCAACGCTTGCCCTCTCTCTTCTCGCGACCATTGCTGCCGAGAATGGTAAGATTCACATAGACGGCATCGACATTTCGACAGTAAAGAAGCAAGCCCTCCGCAGCCGCGTCACATTCCTCGCGCAAGAGCCCGTTCTCTTCTCGGGAACCATGCGCAAGAACCTCGATCCGTTGTCGGAGTATTCGGATGCGTCTTGTGTATCGGTGCTACAAAAGATTGGTGGGGAACAGTACTCGTGGACCTTGACAACGCCGATCGAGGGCGGCGGCAAGGGGCTCTCTCAAGGGCAACGACAGCTCGTTGGCCTCGCCAGGGCTATGCTGCGAAGGTCGCCAATTCTGATCATGGACGAGGCGACAGCGAGCATCGATTTCGAGACTGCGCAGCGGATACAGAGTGTTTTGAGGGAGGAGATGAAGAGCAGCACGGTGATTACAATCGCGCACAGGTTGGAAGCAGTCAAGGAGGCAGATTACTGCATCGTGCTTGGCCGAGGTAGACTGGTGAAGGCGGGCAAAGCAGAGGATATGCTCAAAGAGGGAGGGGAATTTCAGGCGATGTTGGCATAGAGCGTGGCTGTTCACCGTTCACCCGTCACCGGTCACCGCTTGGAGCCGGAAGCCGAGTGTGGGTGTGAGGCTTGCGTGGCACCGCCACAATTTGCGCTAGCAGGAGCAGGGGTGTGCGATGAGGGCATCCTCCGCGTCTGCAGTCTCACAATCGACATTTTGCACTTGTATTCATTCTTCTCAGCATGCCGTGACATTTGCAGCGCCTTTCCACAACCCGCCGTCCACCTCCAACCGACCCAGAAATCCTCTAGCGCCTTTGCAGTTCCGACGCGAGTCCACGGGTGTCGCTAGTCCGGCAACCAAACAGCATCACGCGGACCCCCGACATGGCTGCGGCGACGCCCTCGGACAGCAGCAACGGGCATGCGACAGGCGACCATGAATTGGTGAACATGGCCGACAAGAAGCCAAGCCTACCGGTGGAGGAGGATATAATGCAGCTGGCGCGCCTGGGCGAAATCGCGGCCATCCAGAAGCTCTTTGATAGCGGCAAGTTTGATGCGACGTTCAAGGACGAACAGGGCATCACACCACTCCATGTGCGTATACGGGCGTGGGAGATGCTAGCGGGCGCGAACCTGTAACTAACGTCTGCATAGTGGGCGGCCATCAACAACCACTACGCCCTCTGCCACTTCCTTATCCAAGCCGGCGCACCCATCAACGCAAAGGGCGGCGATGCTGTCGCGACACCCGTCCTGTGGGCTGCTAAGCGCTGCAACTACTACGTCGTCAACCTCCTCCTCGACCACGGCGCCGACCCGCTCCTCACCGACGACCAAGGCTTCAACCTCTTGCACAGCGCGACCCTCGACGGCAATGTCTACCAGATCGTCCTCCTTCTCCACCAAGACATACCCGTTGACATACCCGATCCGCAGAGCCATACTCCGCTCATGTGGGCAGCATACAAGGGCTATCCATCTTGCGTGGATCTGTTCCTGAGATGGGGCGCCAATGTCTATGCGACAGATGACCAGGGTTTCACGGCGCTGCACTGGGCGCTGGTCAAGGGCAGCCAAGGATCCATCCAGAAGCTGCTCGAGTATGGGGCAGATCGCTTCGCCAAGAACAACGACGGGAAGACGCCAGAGGTTACGGCACAAGAAATGAACACTACGCGCCAATGGCGCCGCGCGCTCTCGGAAGCTGGCTTCGATAGGAACGGAAACGCAAAACAGTTCCCAGTCCCTGGCGTAAAGGATACGCGGTGGTTCTTAAGCCGCTTCATATTCTTCTGGCCATCCGCCATACTGTTTGTCGCCTTGTTCTTGGTCAGCCACTACCCTGCTTTCGTTGGTATACCGATGGCATTGATTGTGTCGTACCTCATGCAATGGGGCGCGCAAAAGTTGCTACAATGGGGTCCGTCAAATATGAGAAGCATACATCACACTGTAAGTGATTTCGGGAAACACTTCGAGTCAGTCGCTGACAGACCGCAAAGCCCTTCTTGGCCGGTATTTTTGCTGGCACATTGTTCTGGGTTGGGTTCCGATGGGCGACGACAGTCCTTCCCTGTAGGCCACCTCCTCATGCCGAATCGATTTTCTCTAACGAGTGCAGGGACAATACGAACCAACTTCTTCCTCAACTTCTTGTTCGCAGCATTTTATTGCCTTACAGGCTACTTTTACTTCTTCACCATGACTAGCGATCCCGGATTTGTACCCAAGTCGGCGAGCAGGAGCGCGTCCAAAGCCGTCATCGACGAGCTCATAGAACTAAGAGAGTTTGACGAGCACCACTTTTGTGTCAACTGTATGGTCCGGAAGCCCCTGCGCAGCAAGCATTGCAAGAGATGCGAGCGCTGTGTTGCGAAGAGTGATCAGTAAGTGCTGGTAGCAAGCATGCATAGGCTGCAGCTGACTCTTACAGCCACTGTCCATGGGTTAACAACTGCGTCGCGAACAACAACCACCGACACTTTGTGTTGTATGTCCTATCTCTCGAGTTGGGTATAGTTTGCTTCGTCAGGTTAGCACTTGCTTGTAAGTGGATCCCTGTCTCCTTGAAGGATACAGTACTAACACACGCAGATCTCGAGATCCGCGAGGCACCCAAAGACTTTGCAGAGTGTGCTGTTATCTCTCCAGAGTTGTGCAAAGTCCTTAGCAAGGATCCTTTCACGATCGTTCTGTCGATATGGGCGGCTTTCCAACTGACCTGGGTCACTATGCTTCTCTGTGTCCAATTACTTCAGGTCGCCCGTAACCTTACTACATACGAAAGCATGCGCGGACATCTTCACAGCCACACACCCGCCGATGCACTCAACTCCTTTGTCACGACTGGCGACACAAGCCAAGACATTTCCGGCGGCGGGAATGCACCAACAAATGGTTTCGGGTCAGGCCAAGACACCGGCGACACCCCACGCCGTCCCCAACCTAAAGCTTCCATTTGGGATCAGTGGAAGCGTCTCCTTGGAATTGACACGTTTCTCACAATCGCTCTCCATGGCAGCCAAGGCGAGCAAATTCGACGACAAAGACAAGGCAACCCTTTCTCACGTGGCATGGTTACGAATTGCAAAGACTTCTGGTGTGACGCGAGCCCAATTTTTGGCTCAAAAGAAGGCGGGTACGCTAGGTTGGGTGGTGAGAGAGTCGATTACACCCGGTTGTACGAAGTGCCTAAGATGAGATATCAGAGGAGTGGTGGGGGCGAAGGCGGGAGGTATGAAAGCGTGGCCGCAGAGGAAGAGGGATGAAATTGAAAGAAGGCGTAGCAACGTCAATGACTATGTAGAGAAACGATGAATCCATGAACCGTCTGCACTCCCTCCCGTCGGCTACTGATGTGTTGCCGACGCGCAGGCTTCAGCCACACCGGGCGTCAAAAGCCGAGGCTGCAGCGAGCAAACTCCCCGCGCGGGTCAAAACGGCGTGGGTCGCGCGCACATGCTCAACGCTCCACAGGCCTGCGCTCTTGCTCGCCTGGCTTTCCTCGAGCTCTGTTTCACGACATGATCCAGTTCTCGCACCCCCTCGTCGGCTCTTTTCTTTCTGTATCCTGTGCGGGCTGTTAGGCTCTGCATGCGCCAAATGTCGAAGATGACATCATCCGAGGCCCTGCGAGGGCTGAGAACCCTTTCGCGATGCGCTGGTCCGACGACGAGACGCATTGCAATCGCACGACAGTCGTCAGTTAGTGGGGGCAGGTCGATATGTACGAGCTGCTTGGAGACTTCACAAGTGAGGGCAAATACGCTAGGCCGTATTCTCGCGGGCAAAAACAGTACGGGATGCGTTCCAAAAGGAACTGCTGTTGCGCCAATGGGTCGCAGAGGGTATGCGCAGGCTGCGCAGGCTGCGCGAGAGTGTACTGATAGCGGTCTCTATGTATCCCAAGCCAATGCTGATTTTGCCAGTTTCACCTGAAGACCCCGAAAGGCCCCATGGCCCCATGGCAGAGTACGATGCGCGCGTCGAATCCGGTCGATTGAAGGACGACGAGCACCAACGAAACATTATCAAAAACCTGCAAGACCTCCACGACATGTTGATCAACTACACACAACCGCCCGTTCAGCAACCTACTATACATTCTCTCCAACCGCCCAAGAAAAGACTGTTCTCCTTCCTATCGTCATCGAAACCCGCCGGTTCGTCTTTACCACCTATTCCTGACTCGCTGCCCAAAGGCATGTACATGTTTGGAGACGTAGGAAGTGGAAAGACGATGATGATGGATCTGTTCTACGATACACTGCCACCAAATATTACAAAGAAAACCAGGATACATTTCCACGCTTTCATGCAGAGCGTGCACAAGGACCTGCACAAGATGAAGATGACGCACGGAAACGATATCGATAGTATACCGTTTGTCGCGGCCGGGATAGCAGAGCGCTCTTCTGTTCTTTGCTTTGACGAATTTCAGTGCACGGATGTTGCTGATGCCATGATTCTAAGAAGACTTATGGAGGCGTTGATGGCGCACGGCACTGTGATTGTGACCACGTCCAACAGGCATCCCAACGACCTCTATAAGAACGGGATACAACGCGAATCGTTTTTTCCCTGCATAAACCTCCTGAAAACCAGGCTTACGGTCTTGAATCTCGACTCTACCACGGATTATCGCAAGATTCCACGTCCCCCGTCCGGCGTGTACCACCATCCTCTGGACGCGTCGGCGCAAACCCATGTCGAACGCTGGTTCCGGTTCTTGGGTGATTTTGAGAATGATCCGCCACACCCTGCCGTACACGAAGTTTGGGGTAGGGAGGTCCACGTGCCCAAGGCTAGTGGGAAGTGTGCCGTATTTAGTTTCGACGATATAATAGGGCGCGCTACGGGAGCTGCCGACTATCTTGAGCTCACGCGGCAATATGAGGCCTTTGTCATTACTGGGGTGCCAGGCATGAACTACCGCAGTCGAGACCTAGCAAGGAGATTCATCACGTTCATCGATGCTGTCTATGAATCTAGGGTGAGTGGGAAAGCTGACGCGAAGCGGGGGTCGAAGACTTTGCTAATGAGAAAGAAAAAAATAGGCCAAGTTGGTCATGACCACAGCGGTGCCTCTAACCGCGCTGTTCCTAGACCAATCAGAGCTCAACGACGCCGTAACCGCCACGAAAAAAGCCGGCAAATTGGCTGAGGCATCGGGCCAAAAGGCTCCCAAGGCCGACGACGACGCCGCCATCTCAGACGTGATGCGCAACCTCATGGACGACTTGGGTATGAACATGGACATGCTTAAGAACTCGTCAATATTTAGCGGTGATGAGGAAAGGTTTGCGTTTGCTAGAGCTCTGTCAAGATTAAGCGAGATGGGAAGCCAGGAATGGGTTGATAGAGGATTGGGGCTGGAGAAGAGGGGTGGGAAGGGCGAGATGGAGGGCTGGCAAAAGGTTAGGTCGAGGTGGAGGGAAGATAGCATGTAGAGTAGAAGGATCATGTCGTATTCGAAGACGTTGTCGCGCCAAGTGGATGGTGGTAGCCGTTGGATTCATCCGGGACGAGGGGGGCTCGTGAAGTTGAGCACACGCCAGTCAGGCTGGGAGACTAGCGCGGTTGCAGCTTTTCCCCTACTTGACGGCTTAACGGTATACACGAGTCGTTGTTGCACGCACGTACACGATGTGCTCGCCGATCTCAGCACGCAGCGATGGACATGTTGATATATACACAAGTCGATCACGGCACGGCCTGCTTCTTCAAACGTCGTGTGAAGCGATGGCGGCGGTAGGCCCCATCAGGCCGCAATTGACCGACATGAGGCCTGCTGCACGGGAGGGGCGCATGCTCCGTATTGGGTGGATGGCGACACTGGTGTATGAACAGCGGTTGTTGCGGTGTTGGAGGGCAAGCACCTGGGGGGCATGGATGCAGGCTGCACAACACGTGGTGCATGCCAATACTCGAATCGATAACCCAATTAGGCAGCGCGGTGTCGCCTAGCAGGTATCGCGCAATGTGCCGGCAAGTATCGCGTGTTGCAGAGGTGTGGCGGTGCGAGGTGTAGTACCTTGGACCCTGTACTGGCTTCTCCTGCTCGTCTACATATGCTGTCTGTCTTGGGCGGTGAGGGTCGGGGCGTCCAATGGCGGATCGTGTCTCAGAGGTCCCGAGTCACATGGAACTTGGCAGTGCGTCATTAGGCCGACGCTAGGCCTTGCAGCCGCGATATGCACCACCATCCGCCAGCGATAGCACTCCTTCCTGAGCACGCGCTTTGTCCGGCAGCTACCACATGGATATCGAGACTCCACATGCCCGTCAGCTGTCCTTATCGTGCGTATGCAGCACCGTGGAGCCGTCGGGGTGTTGGTGTGGGGAGAAGGGGTCCTCGTGAGACGCGTGCTCAAGGAACTAGTCATCAAATGCTTGGTATCGATTATACCATTTGGACCGTGTGATATAGACCGCCTGTCCGTCCGCTCTCTTTGTTTCCTTGCTCTGTAGACCTGTTCATCTTCCGTCCTCGGTCGTAGAAGAGGGAATTGACCGTCCAAGGCCGCCCGTCATGGTGAACTTCACTCCCTGGCGCAAAGCGCAGACATCCGAAGACAGTGGCGTGGGCTCGTCCACAGCCACCTCCACACAAGAGAAAGATGCCCCGCGACGGAGATGGAATCTGGGCATTTTGAGTGACCCACAGACTGACGAAGTGCCCGGTAAGGTTGTTTGCAATCCCCGCTCGACAGCGAAGCGAAATTAACACGCTCCTCGCAGGCTCCGTCATCCTCCTCTCGCGCACCCACAACCGCAACGAGCCGCTTGGTCTCCAGCACGCCCATGCACGCACATCGGCCTCGTCGCTGCCCACGGCCCAGCGCCCGCAACCACAGCGAACCGTCTCACACGGCTCCCGCCAATCCTCGCGCTCTCGCCGGCCAGAGAAGAAGCGCACAAAGGATGGCCGCTTCATCCTCGACCCGCAGCCCGAGGACTCGGCCAACGACCCGCTGAACTGGGCCCAGGTGCGACGCGACCTTGCCCTGCTCTCCCTCGGCTTCTACTGCATGGTCGGAGGAGGCATGACGCCTCTTCTGGCCGCGGGCTTCAACGACGTCGCAGAGACGTACGACGTGTCCATCCCCCAGGTTGCGCTGACTACAGGATTGTACATGCTGGGACTTGGTCTGGGGAGTGTCGTCGCTTCGCCCACGGCCATTTTGTTTGGAAAGAGGCCGGTCTATCTGGGTGCCATCATCCTTTTCACCGTCTCGTCTGTGTGGTGTGCCCTGTCGCCCAACTATGCTTCCCTCGTCGTTGCGCGTATTGTCCAGGGTTTCGCTGTCTCGCCCGTCGAGTGCCTGCCCAGTGCCACCATCGCTGAGATTTTCTTCCTTCACGAGCGCGCATACCGCCTCGGTATCTACACACTGCTGCTGCTTGGTGGAAAGAACCTGATCCCGCTTGTAAGCGCTGTCATTGTGCAATCGCTAGGATGGAGATGGGTCTTCTGGATCACCGCCATCGTTGTAGGCGCCTGCTTCTTCCTCATCTTCTTCTTCGTGCCCGAGACCTTCTGGGACAGAGCCCCAAAGCCAGCCAAGCGACACACTCGCGCTCGCAGCCAGAGCCCCGGGAAACACCACGGCCACTTTCATCTGCCTAACCTGCACCACAAGAAGACAGACGGTGCCCAATCTGTGCCTGCAACCCCACTCATCACATCGGCCGTGGCATCCCCACTGGCCTCTCCCACTGAGCATCCTGTCAAGCGCCACAAAAACGCACACGTTGGCTTCGCTGAGCCAGCAACGCCCGAGAAGGTGCACCACGTTGATTTCGCTACGGAGGGTGCACGACAAGCAAGTCCTCCTCCAACACCCCGATCGCCAATGAGCATTCACTCTACGCCGAATGAAGCACCGCGTAATGACTACTTCGGCCAAGTATCTCCGGCTGTTGTAACAGACCCGGAGAAACAAGAAATTCGTGCCGACAGCGGCCACTTACCTTCGGACCCCGCAGTCGATGCCGACCACGTTTCTGAACAATTCTCTATCCACTACACCGACTACTACCGCGATGCCCCACCAAAATCATATCGTCAATCCCTCAAGCCTTGGAACGGGCGTCTGGTCAAGGATAGATGGCTTCGCGTAGCCATCAGACCTTTCATTCTCTTCGCCTACCCGGCGGTCCTTTGGTCTTCCCTCGTGTACGCTCTCGCTGTTGGCTGGTTGATCGTACTGTCCGAATCCGTTGCACACATCTACCACGACACTTCGTACAACTTCACCCCGCTTCAAGTTGGTCTCGTATACATTTCCCCATTCGTAGGCGGTGTTCTTGGAACCGCAGTAGCAGGCCGGGTCTCCGATCTCGTCGTGCGTTTCATGGCCCGCAAGAACGACGGTGTCTATGAGCCCGAGTTCCGTCTTCTCATGGCACTCCCCATTACCATCAGTACTGTCATCGGACTCATGGGCTTTGGCTGGAGCGCAGAAGAGAGGGACAAGTGGATCGTCCCCACCGTATTTTTCGGCGTTATCAGCTTCGGATGCTCGCTGGCTAGTACCACTGCTATCACTTTCGTCGTCGATAGCTACCGCATGTATGCTGGTGAAGCACTCGTCACCCTCAACTTTTCCAAGAGTAAGTCACCATCAACTTCTTCACATTCATCGCCCGTATACTAACGCCGCTCTTAGACGTTCTTCATGGATTTATATTCTCCCTCTTCTTTCCCCACTGGCTCGAGTCCAGCGGCAGCAAGGATACATTCCTTGCAATTGGTGGCATCCAGCTGGGCTGTATGCTATTTTCGATTCCCATGTACATTTATGGCAAGAGAGCGAGGATGTGGACCGTGAGGAAGAATCTGATGGAGAAGTTTTAAACAGCTTCTTCAATAGCGATAGAGTTGATAGATTGCATACACTATACAACGCTGCTTGTTCCTTTGCGTTTACTCGCGAAGCCTATTTGTGGCTCAGCTTCATCGTGACTTTGTGATGACCAGGGTCATCATTCCGCACCCAATAGTAATATCCGCCAAAGTATGAGCCGTGGCCGTGTCGCTAATGAACCTTGTACGTGCTGCTGGGGATGAGACGGTCCGCTCGCAATTTTCTCGGGATACACTCTGTTGTTCTGCTCGCAGCATAAATGTCCATTGCAACGAAAGCAGGGAGAGATAGAAAAAATGAGCATTGCGGCATTGTACCGCACATAGGCCCGATGTGACCGTGGAACATTAACTTTTTACCGATCTTCAGGGTCAGCCAAAGTCCAGCACGCTAGGCCAGGCGCAATACTGGGCTCACCTTGAAAGCGAGTAAGATTCGGTCGGACTTAGCTAAAAGCCGCATTCGGTGCAACACGAACACCGTGACGACGTTACTGAATATACGTCCCACCCTTTTCATCTACGTTGACTGTGCGACCCTCTTGTATACCCAGTCAAGGCTGCGTACAGACGACCAGAAACGCGTCACGAGCACTGTTCCACGAGTAGTAGGTAGGGAGACCAGTTTTTGAAATGCTGGGTTTAAGCTAATGAATGTACTACTCAGCCACGCTGTTTCTGAATCACGTCTAGCAAGGACTCCCCAATTACAGTAGCACTCGGTGGGTTCTGACCGGTCACCAAATTTCCATGCTTCCCACTAATAACGACCTTCGCGCCAAAAAGTTGGTCGGCCTTTTTGTACATGCCCCCGTGGCTTTTCAGCTCATCCTCCAACAAGAATGGCATCGCATCTGTGAAATTGTAAGCATCCTCCTCTGCGTTCGAAAACCCTGTGACTCGTTGGCCTTTGACCAGGTACGTCCCGTCCGAAAGCTTGACGTTGACGAGGGCTGCTGGTCCATGGCAGACGGCTGAGACAATCTTGTCGGACTCGTAGAACTTCTGAACAAGCAAACGGGAAGTGCTGTCGGTGGCCAAGTCAAACATTGCTATAGATAAAAGTAAGCTACTCGAGTTCGTGCTCCGGTTCGCGCATCAAGCGCAGGACATGATGACTTACGACCGTGGCCGCCAACGAAGAAGATACCGACAAATTCTTCAACCCTGTCAAGCATGGTTTCGAGGCGCTTGGTTTCTTTCCACACAGATTCGTTTTCCTTCAAGAAGCGCGTGCATGCTTCGTCCGTCTTGGATTCCTCAATTGAATAAGGATCGATCGGGGCCTCGCCACCTTTTGGGGAAGCAAAAACCATCTCCACGTGTGGCTCCAGAACATTGTAAGGATGAACAAGCTCTGGTAGATACCAACCAGTCTTGGTGTCCTCCCGAGTCGGAAGAATGTCCTGGGAAGTAAGGACAACGAGAAGTTTGGCGCGAGCAGACATGCTTGGCAAATGATATACTAACAGTAGATTCTAACAAGAATTGTTGAGAGAAAGTAACTATAATATACGTTTGCAAGCTGCGTTGCATAGCGAAGTTTCCGACGCTGTTCGATCCCGAAAAGCTTCGGACACCGATTGCTTCTTAGGAGTACAGGTATTCCCTGGTGGAAAGATTATGCAACTATCGGCGCCGAGAGCTACGCGATGTGGAAATAGAATTGAGATACCCACATTATCGCAGTATCGGAGTCTTTAAAGGGCGAACTGAGTACAACGCATGTCTTGCAAATCATCAAAGAACAACGGTCCGATTCGACTCACGGTCGACTATAAAGCCGTGTATGCTTGACAAGAAAGGGGACAACCACTTCCTGACTTCGGTCTTCTCTTTCAGAAACCACAAGCTTCTTTCAAGCATTCACATTCAACGCAACCTCCTATCAATCGCCCACAATGACCGCAACCATCACTGTCCTCTTCCCCAACGAACCCGACGCGAAATACGACATCGACTACTATGTGAAGCATCACATGCCCCTCATCCAAGAGCGCTGGGCCCAATACGGCGTCAAAGGATGGTTCGCAACCAAATTCTCTAACGGCATCGACGGCACACCTCCGCTCTACGCATTCGGTTCTACGGTGGAATGGGAGAGCCACGAACACATCAAAACTGCTTTCGCGGGGCCAGAAGCAAAAGAAATCATGGAGGATATTGCAAACTTCAGCAATAAGCAGGCTGTATTTTTGATGGGCGACAAGCTACAATAGACAGGATGTTAGTCCTCGGCATATGGAGGTTTCAGTGTAAACCCCTGACCTTTGCTGTTAAAGCAGCATCCTTGGGAACTGCAAGGAGTAGTATGGTAGAAGGCGTTAGAGCTGTAAATAAATGACAAGCTTTCAAATCATTTCATCGCGATATCATTGATTGAGAGGCGTAGTGTGGCGGTAGAAGAATCTTAGAGGTGGCTATTGAGTTTCACCGTGTGCCCCAAACAGTCACAATCTGGACCTATGCTCGAGCAACAGATTTTGCCCACTTGAACGACAGGCGCGCTTGAAGTTAGACAAGCCCTGAATTCTCCACTGTAGCGGCGGATAACACGACATGTGTGATCATGTGTCATGAAGAGGTCTCTTTATTGTCATTCACCTTACTGCTGCTTTCTCCGTGTTTATTAGGGTTCGGACCCAGAAGAAAAGAGGCATAATTTCGAATTTGCACAGGGTGATATGGAACTTTACGAGCTGTAGGCTTTAAGCTTTATTGAGAGTTGACAACTACATCATAGTCTCAGAGCAACTTTTTCAATTAATCGTCTCGTTCCGCTTGTGATGCTCATCTAGTGTCGTTAGATCACGTACTCTTAGTATTGTCTGGGGATCTTGATAAGCTCCAGAACAGGGTCCTCGGACTGCCGAAGTTCCATGAGAAGATTCTCAGAAACGATGCATGACTGCACAAACGCTACCTTCAGGAGTAGTCGCCCGTTAATATTCCAGAATCCTATATTCTAAGACAAAGAAAAAGATTCTTTATAGTCGCGAATAGCCTGAACATGGTGGCGATTGCAAGGCGAGATCTCATCACACAGGTCGTAACAAGAGTCTAGTTCTTCGAGCCGTCATAATTTCTCCCATGGCGCCTTATACTCACGAGGTTTCTTGTTCTTTTTTTTGTTCTTTTTTTGTTTTTTTACCTCCAGCTTTTCCTACCCGTCTTCAACCACAGCGTATTGCTTTTTGCTATCAAGTATTAGTAGGCGAATATGTTTTGGGACGCTTGCGCGGTGCGCATCGGTTCTACCAAACTTACTGGACGTCTAACTAAGATTCTGCGTTTTCGAACCAAGTTGTCCCACTTAGTGGCTGTGCACTACTGCGCTAGACCTTCGCAACTATTACCGCTTCTAACCTCCAGCATCTCATTCACAGTCGCAGCCCGAGCGGTATAGACGCGTTCTAGGACCATGTTGTCGTGTCATTTCTTAAGCTATGCATCTGTCGGGTTCCAGAATGTCCATTACGCGGCTAGGGGCTTTCCATCACTATAAAGTCACGAAGCAGTCACGAAGCGCCCCAGCACAAGAGCCACAAACAACCACCCTCGCATACAAATCAAACATCCAAAAGCAACATGCTAGCTATCAAAACTATTACGGCCTTGAGTGCCACTGCACTTGTCTTTTCGATTTGCACCGCCACCGAAGCGACCACCGTAGTTCCCCTTACCGGCACTACATCGTTGAGAGAGGAAGCGCATAAGAAGAACATCACCATCGGATCTGGAGCTATCAATCCTAGCTACCTTAAAGATCCTGTGTTTGCGGCTGTCCTTGCTCTGCAATTTAACAGCCTACACCCCGAGAATGAGATGAAATGGGACTTCATACACCCCACTGAAGGCCACTACAATTGGGAACCGATCGATCGCCTTGTTCAATTTGCCGAAAATCACGACATGCTCGTTAAAGGACATGGACTTATCTCCAACTGCTGCAACCCAGGCTATGTTCTCAACATCACCAATCCCATTGTATTCCGAGCTGCAATGACGACTCACTTCGAGGCCATCTTGCACCGGTACGAAGGAAGAATCGACCGTTGGGATGTTGTGACAGAGCCGTTTCTAACAATGGGTGGTGGCTTGGCTAATAACGACTTCTACAAAAGGCTTGGCCCGGGCTACATCGACGATGCCTTTCGTATTGCGCGGGCAGTATCTCCTAACGCCAAATTGTACATCAACGAAGCGCTTGTAGAGTCTATTCCGGTCAAACGTCAAGAACTGTACAGCTTGGTGTCTGGCCTTGTCGCCAATGGATCTCCAATCGATGGAGTCGCTCTTCAAATGCACATTACTGAGATCGCCCCCACACCTGGTGTGCTCACCGAGATTGTGCATTCTTACAAGGCGCTTGGGCTGCAAGTTGAAATTGCAGAAATGGATGTCCACACACTCAACAGCACCCTCCAGACGCAAATCTATGGCGCTGTCATCAGAGAGGCCTTGGAAGCAGGGATGACCGATATAAACTTCTGGGGCTTCACCGATAGGCACTCTTACACTTGGCTGCCGGGCGCAAAGCCACTCATGTTCGATGAAAATTACCGGCCGAAGGGAGCTTTCTACGCCACCCACAGCGCTTTGGAAGACTTTGCCGACAATTGTTAGCTAGGAGACACCAAATATAGTGTTACAGATCCGAAGTGGCGAAGTTGCGGATAGAGCCTGTAGTGGATAACAGAGACTTGTTATTGTTGGGCTGTTGACTCAACGATATCTTTTGGGTGAGTGTAAACACGGTGGAGCATTGTAAAGAAACTCGTGGGACGGCTTTGCGATCGTGTTTATGAAGACTCGGAAATTCAGACACACTCAGTCACATACTTAAATTATGCAGTGATGACGTCTTCCGTCTCTAACAACTGCGTGCTTTTCTTGATTTCAACGCCACTTCAGGTACTCATCTCTTTACTCAATATAACTCTCAGTGACAAGCACAATCAAAACACTCGGAAACTTTTTCGCGTTTAGAAATACTATCGATTTGCGTTCTATTTACGTTAGAGACGCTGATGTCCTATGGTCGTGTTCTGGGGGGCATCGCAATGTTACCATCCGCTAAGGTGGGGCAATACGCATACGCACACGCACACGCACACGCAAGGTACTCTCCGTGCGCAACGGGCGTACCGTACTAGTCCCGACTCGTCATACTCGGGTCAACAGCCCAGAAAATATTCTTCGGTTTCATGAAACTCCCCGAGCCCACGTGTGTTCACGTTCTCAGTAGTCTACATAACGTGCGATACGCATACGCACACGCATTCGGAAATGCACAATAATCTTCACAAGCAGTCCAAATCGTCATTCGATACTACATGACGATGCAATTCCCGCGAGGGATATCAGAGAGCTAGTGAAAAAAAATACAGGATGCACATCATTGAACTAGTATTCGATCTGAAAATTAACAGCAGATGGTGCAAGTAGATAAATGAAGTTATAGGTACGAAATATAGCTGCAGAAGACTTCTGCAGGGCGCAACAATATCGCTATGATTCTATCTCTTCAAGAGGCGATACATGGTTCGATTCGGTTTCACTAGCATATCATCTATGCTATAGACGTACAGATTTCAACGTTCTCCTTGAATATCGTACTAAGCTCTACAGGCAATGTCGGTCGGCGAGCTCGATGGGTTTACGACAAAATCGTCGTAAGCGACTAGGGTTCCAGCATGTGGTGTGAGCTGTGGCGAACCGCTAGCGTCCTTGGTAACAGTGAAGCGGCTCGAGTAGCTATAGGGGTTCCACTATCAGCGTCAATTCATAGAGAATTACCACAGTACCACATTGTAGCTACTGAGATTGAAACCTACTATGCCTGAGAACAGTTGCCACCGTCAAAGGTTGTCTCAATAACACCGAGCACCTGATAGGTCTTCTTTGCGCTCGTCTCTGAAGCTACGGTGGTGACGTTGGGCAGGTGGTTCCAGTGCTTGTTGCCTGCTGAAGGAAGCAACTCCTGCTTCAACGCAACAATCTGATCGGCGCCGGTGGCTGTGTTGGCGAGAACAATGAGCTGACCGTCGGTCGTGAAGAAATCTGTAAATTTGTTCGTAGCAGATGGGTCCTCGGCAGATGCATATAGTCTGATGAATCTTCAATCAGTGTTCCGGTCGGTCTGGTGACTTGCGCGAGAATTGTGGGATCACGTACTCTTTGAGAAAAGCTTTGAATCCCACGTCAACCCCAGACTCCGTGGAGTATCGAGACATGTCGACTGATGCAGCTATCCCTAAGAGGCAAGCTGGGGTGATAAATGAGAGGGGCTTCATGTTTTCTTCTACTGCAAGTTTGAAACCTGTAAGATGTATGACAAGGACACGAGCAACGGGAAACTTGGTCGTAGTAGAGTGAGAGGTTAGACGCCTTTATACCGCGGCGTACTAGCACTCAGAACAGTAGACCTCACAGTGAACAGAGTTTTTTACGCAATCCCCATGCTCTCCGAAGTGCTGCCGCAGCCAGCGAGTGTTGCCTCACCGCTACGCACCATCTTTCCAAGGCCTTACTTTCCGCATGTAGTCCAGCGCTTGCTGTTCAGGGCAAAATGGCGATAACACCGGTCAGTTGCTCGTGTAAAAAAGAACAGTCTAAGCCCTTGTTGGTATTTTCTTCTCCGCGACCTTCCCGCCTTCAGAAGTGAAGCCGCATTTCGGAGCGGCTGCAATCGAATTGGTATAGTTCGCTATGAGCTCGGCATACTTAACAATTTTCAGAGACTATGACCGGAACGGCCCGTATAATTTTATTCACGGTCCAGGGACTACCCTATTGCGGCTAGATCCTTTCACAGAACCGTTGTCAACTAGGGTTTATGCGGTTAGGAGACTGCGCGCCCGGCTAGAGAGGTGGGTATTTTATGTCTCTTTTAGGCTAATAATGGCACATAGGACTAAGATTTAGGTAATAAGTCGTAAGCGCATAGAGGTAGCCGCTATGGTATTAATGTCAGGACTAGGCTGGCAAATGGGTTGGGGCAACCGCGGGCTAGGTTGGGGTTAGGTTATGGGCTGCAAAGACTAGAGCCGGGGTTAGGTTGGGGGTATACCGGCCTGGGTTGGGGTTGGGGTTGTAAGGGGCTAGCTCTAGGAGCACTCAAGGAGTAGATAGCCGATAGCAAGGCCAGATATATAGTGGTTATATTCGATGAGGAGATACTAGTCTATCTACGCTAGTGTTTATCTAACTATTGGATAGTTTTGGTCTAAGGTGATCTGAGCGTCTATTAGACGTGTCTAATAAGATTACGTTGAAGTGCTCTACTGAAGGGCGTTCAGCCCGTGTTACGACCCGGAGTCAAAACGCTTACGACCATGCCGCACAAGTAAAGACCAGGATAGCGATCCTATAGAACGATAACTATTAGTAGTTATATAACTAATTACTACGCTAAAGACTATTACTAGAAGTAATTACGACTACTACGACTATTGCTAGAAGTAATTATAACTATTATAATTATTACTAGATATTATACTCTACTATTATTAGAAGCTATAATAACTATTATATTAGTATAAAGCTACTAGATAAGGAACTTTTATAATTACTATATATAACTTTAAAATCTAAGATTTAGTATTTAATGTAAGGGGCTACGCCTAGGGCTAGTAGCAACGCTCAAGGAGCATTCACCTTGGTATAACAAGATTGTATTCGATAGCGAGCTAGGCTTCTAGGCTACGTGGCTATCTATATGTGTGGGCGGAGAAACAATATTACGATCGGCAGATCGGCAGTCGGAGCTGGCAGAAGAAACACCGAGGTAGTAGACGAGGACAAGAGGGCAAGGGCTCTAGCCCATTACATTTAATTTGTAAAAACTCTAAGTAATTATATTGATTTTCTAATTATACTTACTTATTATATATTATAGTAACTATAATAAGCTTAAAGCATAGCTATTCTAAGTTAATAGAAACTTTATATTATAAAAGATAACATTGATAACTAAAATAAAGTTAACGTACCTCACGGGCTCGTAGATCACCCAGGCTCGTGGATCACTTTTACTAAGCCCCTACTAAACTCTACCTTCTTATATAATGCCTTAATAATAACGCTAAATAAAACTTTCTAATAAATATTAGATATAGACTACTCTTTAGACTCTTAAATAAGATATAATACTCTCTTAGTAATGCGCTATAGCTATCTATAATATTACTTAATTAATACTAAGCTACTAACGCGTAAGATAGACTTTATAAGTAGATTATTAGCCTAAATTAAAGAATCTAACTAAGAATAAGGAGGGCGTAGTTATTAAGTATATACTTAAGCTAGTTACCTAAGGATTTCCCTCTAGGCTTATAGCTATAGCTAATATAGCTAATTCTTTACGCGTAGAGCATAATATAGGCTAAGTTAGCTTAAACTAGCCTAGTATATTTATTAAAGGCCGCTCTAAGCTTATAATAAAGTTTAATTATAAATATAACTATAAGAGAGCCCTCTACGAGAATTCTAAGATTATATAAGGCTAGTTTAGCCTAGTAGCTAATATTAAAGCTAAGTATAGTATTCTAGATAAAGATATATTTAACTTTAATAAAGCTAGCTTTATAATAGGCTAGATATCTACTAGTTTAATTATTATAGCTTTAGAGAGATTAAGATAGCTAAAAGTAGTATAGTAAAGTAATAGAGAGTAGATAATAATTATCTAAGGTATTAATATAATAAAATAAGCTATTCTACTCTTTATTATCTTTAAAAGCTACTATTACCTCTCTACTTAGTATAAGAAGAGAGATCTACCTTATAATTAGATTATTATAGTATCTAAAAATAGCTAGATAATAAATAAGCTTAGCTTATAGTAATTAAAGCACTTTAATAAGTATATAAAAAAGAGAGTAGTTAGTAGATACTAACTATTTATAATTAATAGCTATAAGAGCTATAACTTACTTACTTTCTAAAAATACTATAAGAAAAATAAGATTATTACTATCTATATACTTCTATACTTATTATACCTCTTATAGTCTCTTAATATAAGATATTTCTTACTTTTAAAGATAGTATATAGTTACTAAGTTAAGAATCTTATATATAATTAGATTATCTATATTATAAAGCTTAAGTTCTTACTATACTTTATACGCACTTATAATATAGTAATTACTTCTAGTAATATCTAAGAAAGGTTTTAAAGCGTTAAATTAATCTTATTTAACTTAGAGTAGATTATAATAGCGCTTAATATTTAGTTATATACTCTATTACTACTACTCCCTAGTAATAAGTTCTAGTAGTTATAAACTCTAAGTAATACTCTTAAATTAAGATTATAATTAACGCTTATAAAGGTAAAAATTTAGAAGTATATAAATAGCTTACTAATATCTATAATAGAGGCTTTTAAGAAGGTCTTAAAAGAAGTAGTAATTATTACGTATAAGTTAGTATTAGCGTAAAAGGAGATTATAGAGCTTTAAGTAGTAAATAAGGCTACTACGTAATATAGATTATATAAAAGAAAATAGGTTTAAGTAGAGAAGACCTTAATAGTTAAGAATAGGGCTTATTTAGCTACTCTTAAGGACTTTAGAGCGCGTAGTAATAGGAAGAAGCTAAAGAGGCAGGTGCGCGCTAAAGTAGGTAAACTATCTTAATAATAGTATATATAGTGTAAAGAGACTAGGCATAATACGCATACCTGCTAGAAGGTAGTAGAAGTAGACTCTAAATAATATTATATCTTACTTTATACTATATAGGGCCAAAGTGGGCTATTTTGCGCTAGAATGGGGTGGTTTTGGTGGGGGCTTGGCAAAAGTGATCCACGAGCCTGGGTGATCCACGAGCCCGTGAGGTACGTTATATGAACTATTATTTTTCTTTGGAAAAAGAAAAAGAAATAAACTAACTCTATTTAATGCTAACGTAAATCACCACTAAGTGAGACCACCCACAGTGTAAAGGGCTACGCCTAAGTACTGCTACCTTCTTACTTTAGGCTAGCGCGGAACGCTAGCGTAGAGGTAGCGCAAAGGATAAGTACCGTACGAAGGAGGACACCTACACTTCTTTTCTCTACCTTTCTTATTCTGTACATAGGAGCAAATGCATACTCGTTAGCAGGCCTCTTTCCGCCCATAACATTATAAGAAAGGTCACTCTTACCTTACTCTTCCTTCTTGTACGTGACGAGTTGGAATTGAGAACGGCTACTTGTTAGTGTTACAAGTTAGCAAGACCCTACCCGTACGAT
>QXCR01000132.1:0-80071 GCA_004380135.1 Stemphylium vesicarium | reverse complement strand
GGGAAAAATAGGGTAACATGGTCAAGTGGTAATGATCTGCTGCTGGCTGCAGATTATAAAATGCGTGTATGGATGGGTAGCGTGGTGGGGAGTGAGCCCTTTTTCCATCCTGGCTCCTTCTTCTTCTTCGATATCCTTACGTAGCACTATGTCCTTGACGTAGGACCTTTTCTCTTCCTTCAATTTGAAACACAAAAGTGGCATCCATTGAACTTCATGCTTCAACATATCTCACTGTCTTCACCTCGAGTGTCCGTATTCATCCTCACCCGCGTGCGAATCAAGTAGTAGCATATAGTGGGTCAAGCTGTTTATTATTCATTCTTCTTATTCATTCTTCGCTTTCTAGCTGGAAATCTGAACTATCATGCATGCAGGCGAGGATATAAAAACTCCTTCCTGCCGCAATCCCAGCAATGGTTTTTCAAACATGAAAAAGGGTATATCCACCTTGATCCCGAAACCCACCCATGCTACTACTCTGTAGAACTACAAGATAAAAGAAGGAAAGAAAGAAAGAAAGGCAAAAAAAAACGCCATCGCTGAATGCTACTGTTCCCTATCCGATGACCGTTTCGCATGTTCAGCTGAAGAAATTGTTCGCCGTTTAAACACCCGTGCAAATGCAAATGATATCCACCTCCCAAATTTCGCTTTTTTGTGTTATGGACCTTTTGATCCATGTTACTGTCGTCTTCGAGGTTCACTTTCAGTCTCTCTTCTTCCTTCCCCCCTTCATTCCTCACTCACTCCTTCTCTTCCTGGACACAATACCAGACTACTTCCACACCACCTCCTTACCTCCTCTCCACAGGCAACTTGCCCTTCCCAACCTTCATCCTAAGGACCAACCTTGGCCTATCCACTCCGCCACCACTGCTATTCTTCTCTACACTGACCAACCCACTCTTGCCAGGCCCATTGCCATTCAGCAAAGTGCTCGTCTCGAGACTCTGCCGCTTGGACGGCCTGTCATCATCGCCGCCATTTCCGACAAGCAACTTGCGCTTCTTGTTTTCGCCGGTAAAGCGCGAGAGGAGACGGGGTGGGAGCCGGAGTTTGACGACCTTGCTCCTCTTCTGCTTGATGATTGGGCGGGCGATGGGGGCGGGCGTGGCGGCGGTGGTAGAAGGGCGGGATGGCGGGGCAACGCTTGGTCGAGGGGAAGGCGCGGCGCTGGGTCGCGGGGATGGTGCTGCGCTTGACGGTCTTGATGGGACTGTGGAGCCGTTTGCAGTCTTTGTTCTGATCTTGAGCTTTGGAGCTGGGAGCGGAACGGGGGATGAGATGGCGGGAGATGAAGCAACCGACTTGGGAATCTTGACCGTTGCTGGTGTGGGCCTTGGCTGAGATGACGCAGATGCTGACGTAGGAGCCCTTGGTGGTGGGACCGGGGTTTTGGTGACTATCTTTGGTGCCGGGGCTGGAGCTGGGGCCGCAGAAGGAGCAGCGGCGGGGGCAGCGGAAGGTGCTGCCGAGGACGCCGGTGCAGGAGTTCCCGATTTTGGTGTTGCTGCTGGGGTCGCCGTCTTCTTCATGGGCTGCTGCATCAGCGGAATTTCTGGTGTCGAAGCTCGAGAGTCTGGCTGAGCAGAAGCAGGCGCCGAAGTCGGGTTTGGAGGCTGCGAGGGTTTGGACTGTGGCTGCGACTGTAGCGCTGGAGATGGCCGTGTCGACTGAGGCACAGGCGAGAGCGAATGATGAACCGTGGGAGAGAATACAATAGACTGGCTTCTAGATTTGGCATTGGTAGAGTCGCCAGTCGGCGGCGGAGATGATGCGGACTTGTTCTTCATTCCACCAATCTTGAGTGACAACTTGGGTTGCGCGACTGGCTTGAGCACTGGAGGAGCCGGCTCTCGCACAGGTAGAGGTGGAGCAGCTGGAAGAGCATGCACGGGAGCCGGAGCCGGAGCAGGAGCCACAACCGGGGCTGGAGGATTCAGCGCCAAAGGCTCCTTGCGTTTTGTTCGGAATTTATTCGTCCGTCTGAAACGCATCAATGCCTTTCCAAGGTGCTCGACTGTCCAATAACGAGGAAGTGGTATCTTGACCGGGAGCTTGTTAAACTTCTGGTTGTCGAAGATCATGTCGCAAATGTCCAGGATCTCAGACATGTCGCTGATAGATAGGGTTGTGGACTTAAGAGCCTCCTCAAGAACTGCGCGTAAGGTTTGGTTGCCTTGCAGATCACTCTTCAGCCCTCGCAGAGCCCCGTTAAGATTCTGACGGGCGAGAGCTGATGCGCGTTCGGCGTTGCTCGCTTCGTTCTCAACCACGAGTGTGTCGGCAGCAGTTTCTGCAGCCTTCTCGGGTGCCCAAATATCTCCAGTAGCGACTTGGCCGATGGCAAGGCCGAAAATGCGCAGCAGTTGCTTTCTGAAGTAAGGTGAAGGATCAGACCGTATTTCGTGAACCAAGAACCTTAGGACCGTGTCTTTGCTGAACATGCCCAGCCGGATGAGACATTCCCACGCTTTCAGGCGTACGTTGTCTGCATTTCCCAGCTGAGCGTACTGTAGAAATTCCGAAGGCTTGAAAGGCGTGACTCGGTTTGTGACCAATTTCAGGGCGCAGTCAAGCGCAGTAGTCGTGTACACATTCTGATATGTAGGGATCCATTCGTCAAGCCTCTGATGGCGAGTGAGCTCTCCCAACGCCTTGGCTGTGAACTCTCGCTCTTGGGCCCATTCTTCATTACCGAGATCGAAATTCGCGTTCGTCTTGGTAAGAGTTTCGGCTAGGCACCGCATCAATGTAGAGATGTAATGATCGTCACTGTAGTCGTTTCCGCGGTTGTCGTTGTATCGTACCAGATCAAGCAAGAAGCGCTTGGCCTCCAGCGGTGATCTACCGTCTTCTCCCTTGATCTTGGCAATGGCTTTGGGAATAGCGCATTGGATCAGGTACATGCTGCGGTCAGAAAAGTCATTAGACCGAGTCATTGGTGAGTTTGGCAGGCAGAAAAGCTCCTGAAAGGCCTTCTTCAGGTGGAACAGTCCAACCCATTCAGTCCGCTTCAGTGCGCTTTGGGCCAAGACCATAGCAGCCATAGTACGGATGCCGTGAAAGTACCGATTGTCCATCAAGGTCTTGACCAAGAAAGTGGAGATCAGTTTGTGACCCTCCTTGTTGGCAAGAAACTGAATAGACTCTGCTTGTGCAACAACATCCTTATCTTGTTGCAATTGCGAGACGTACATGTACGACGGCATATCTTCAATGTTGGTTCGACATATCCATTCGAAATCTGCATCGATACGGATCCATTCATAGGCTTCCCCCTCTTGCTTGGCTTCATCTTCCGGTGGCCAGTCGTCTAGCCGCCATTCGTTGTGTTCCTGAGGCGAGGTGAAGAGATCTCCTAGCATGTAGAAGGTGACATCTTCTTGTGTCTCGCCAGAAGCATCGAGTCCTGCCGCAGCAGCCATGCGCTCTTTGTTCAGCCGATTCCTCTTGAGTCGCTTGTATTTTGTGTTGTATGGGATCTCCACCTTGACGTTGTTTGAGTTGATATCGACGATATGCTCATAGGGCGTGCCATCGGCTTCGTGAATTCGGATAGTCATAGGGCCTACGAAAGTGGGGTATCCTGTCGCTGAGCGCAGATCGCGGGATTTCTCCTTCGCCTCGCGCATGAAGTCGTCTGCTGCAAGGCCGTTTTCAATAGTCGTGATGGATGAGTCGGCCTGGAGCTGCTTGATTGTGAGTTGCACCACTTGCTTCTTCTTGTTAAAGGAAGGAACGCAGTGGAACGTGGGGCATCCTGAACCCACGATCCATTGCTGGAAGAAAGACTCGAGCTTTTGGTGGCCTACTTTCTCGCAAATGTCGAGAAAGTCGTCCGTAGTGACGGCGCCATTGGGATACTTTCCCTGGCGAGCATTGAACAGCATCCGGTACAAGCACCTGTCAACGCCATTCTTCCCGCTCTGTTTCACCAGGCGGTTGTGCAAGATGGAGAGAACCATGAGCGATTTCAGCTCCATGAACTCGATCTCGCTAGGATCCAGCTGTAACACTTCTCCAAGTTGTTGTAATGATGGGCGCTTCCGGTCCATTTGAATGACCTTGTCCACCATCAGCTTTTGTCTGAAGCGCCAGTCGTTGCGACCGAAAAGCTCTTTAAGATAAATTTCAGCCATGAACCATGAGCCACCAACGACGATCCAGTGGTCTTCGGGGTTGTGCGCGATAACGTCTACGCCTATCCACTGGCTGGCCACTGCATGTACTAGCACCCTGGTTGTATGCTCCAGTGGCTCCCAAACGGTTTCCGGGAACAGTAGACGCGAGCTGCAGATAGAGAACGAGGCCGTGTGGGCAGTATCGTACTCCAAGTCGTCCACGAACGCGAGCTTGTAAGAGTTGCCAAACGCATAACTCTGGAAACGCTCGGTGAAGGTGTCGAGAGCTCGCGCAAGCATCATGGCGCTATTCCGGACCTCGTTCTCCTTGCCAGGCAAGCAGAAAGCATGAACCTTGATCGCATTCTCGCCCAAACGTTCATCATCGAGGGTATCGCGGTATTCGGATAAATCGACGTGTTCGAAGGGCCCGATGACGAAGCCGATGTGTTGTGGGAGGACGGGTGTGTCGCAGGAAAAGCTCGCGGTCTTTCGTGCAGGGTCGGCAGGGTCGAGAATCTATCGATGTCAGTGCTACACTTGCAGTGGACGAAAGAAGATACTTACGTCGTCTGTTAGAGTGCCGGAGCAAATGACTTGCATCTCCATGGCCTTTTCCTCTTCGGACAGGTCGACTTGGTCGTCGTCAGCGTCCAGCATGACGCTGTCGGCTTTCTCAACTCCATCTGCTGGTGCCTGCGCGTTTGCATTCGGCGCGGGGGACTTGCTAAGCGCATCTCCGAGAGTCCGCGGGTAGCGAATGGAGACTTCAAACAGACACCTTGTCTCGCCGTCGTCTATGCACGGAAACAGACAAGATGCTGCGCCCGGAAAAGACGAGTTGCGCGTGTACGCATGCGGGTAGCGGGCGTCTCCATCCTCGACTCCGACGAATTGCAGCGCGTCGCGAAAGTCGTCCAGTTCGTATTCGATCTCCAGCTTGAGTGGCGCGTAAAAGGTACCCTGGGCGTCGTCGGTCATGCCAGCCTCTGAAGGCTTCACTTCCCGGATCTTGACTTTGTCGGGCACCGAAATGACGAGTTCATCTTCACCGCCCTCAATATGCCGCGCAATCCGTTGCTTTGGGAAGTGGTATTGTTCGAGGCCGGTGCCGGGGTAGAGCGTCAGCCGTTGGTGCAGGTTCGAATAACTGAAAGCCGCCTTCTCTCCCTCGATTCGTATGCTTGTCGGCTTCAGTTGTCGGCAATTCAGCGTAATGTCCCGCAGATGCGCCTTGTCCGGCTGGATGTCGAGTGTGGTGAGGCCTTTGACCTTGCGCGGTGCAAAGCTAAAGTCGAGCTCGAGCTGCTGCTTCAACAGGGTAAAAGAGTCGCCCGACGAGGCGTCGTCCATTGAGTCGGCGGGCTCGAGGGGCGCCATGGTAGGCGACGTCGCAGGCGATCCTGCTCCCGGTTGAATGGCCGTGTTGGGGGCGGGGGATGGGATGGGTCGAGGGTTGCGAGGTTGTTATTTGACACTCGGCTCTGCCATGCGCGTTGTTCGGGAGGGTTTCGCGACAATGAACGCTAGCCTGCATGGTCAGTGCGCGAACCAGGCTGGGGCGCGCTTCACTTATCCGACGTCACAGCTCCACACCAACGCCTGGTGAGCGTGAAGTGGCGCATGGGTGCAGTAACAAATGTGTGAAAGGTAAAGGATAAAATTGACATGGCTTCTAAATTCAATCTCTAGTCACAATATGAGCCCAGCTACACCATCTTCGTTTTCCGAAAAACAACACACCCATCCACCCCCGTTTAATCAAACTTCCTCCTCCGCATACCAACCTCCAGCGCAATTGGTTTCCTCAAAAATCCCTCTCTCGTGTCCATCTCTCCCTGCCTAATCTCAAACTCATATCTCCTAAACACGGTGCCGACAATGAGCGCCAGCTCCATCTCAGCTACATTCCTTCCCACGCAAGCCCTAGGACCGTAGCTGAACGGGATGAAAGCCGCCTTTTGCTTGTCCGTCACCTTTTCCCACCGCTCCGGACGGAAGGTGTCTGCGTCTGGGCCCCAGATCTCTGTCGAGTGATGGATGGTATAGGCGGGGACGGAGAGTACGGTGCCTTGCGGGAAGTGGTGGCCTAGGAGAGTGATGCCGGGACCAGGTGGGATGAGGCGGGGAAGACCAAGAGATGAAGTGCTGTGGATGCGCATCGTTTCTTTGATCACGGCGTCCATGTAGGGCAGATCCTTGACTTGGGCGTAGGTTGGTATGGCATCGGGATCTGGCAGCGCGTCATCCAGCTCTCTCTGCAGCTTCTGGATCACCTCAGGATGCTGTAGACAGTGGTAGAGGAGAGCGCATGATGTGTTCGAGGTAGTGTCCGAGCCGGCGATGAGCTGAGTCAAGGCTTCAGCTGTGAGCTCCTCCCGACCAAGCTTGTTGCCGGTTTCATCGCGGCCTTCCATCAGTCGGGCGAGTAGGTCTACACGGTCGGATGGTTTCTCGAGACGAGCATTGACACGAGCGATTGCGATACCAGCGAGGTTTTCAATCGCTTTCATGCCCTGACTGAAGAAGGGGTCTGGGAAGTATTTCGCATAGGGCTTGATGGCAGGGAAAATACCCACGGTCCTGTTTCTTGTCAGTTCACAATCTTGTGCCAAAGTGCACAAATGAGGTTCGAACATACCCACTGACTTCTCCTCTTCGGTTCAATACTTCGATAGCCGGTGCGTATGTGATCTGCCCAGCCTTGCTGACCTCTGCCTCGTCCCTGCCCTTCGTCAACATGCCAAAAGGCTCCCCAAAGGCCAGATCACCAATGACGTCGAAAGCGAGATAGTTGAACCAGTGTAGTGCATCCATCTGATACCATCCTCCCTTTTCTTTGATACCATCAGCACGGCGATCCCACTGTCTCTGTAGCTCCTCCAAGTTGTGGTGGATATACTGTTCAAACTGCAACACACTCTTCGCAGAGAAAGTATGAGCTACCGTCTTCCTCTTTCTCGTGTGCTCGGCACGATCTCGCGTGTTGAACAGTCCCCGCTTGATCGATACAAAAGCGTCATAATACTCGCTCTTCAGAAAACCATTGCCGTGGCCGTAAATTTGAGTAATGGCATCCGGATCTGCGACACTCACGTGGTGCGGCTGGAGACGAACAAGCTTCCCAAGCTTCTTATGCGCTTCATGGACCGCGAGGTAGCGCCTCCCTTGGCGGGCCTGGTACATGAGCCATATGTTCGTCCAAGCGGCCGGAAATGGGGCCGGTATGTCGCGGATCTGCCAATTGCGAAGGTAGGGAAGGACGTAGAAGATGACCGGTAGAAGGAGGATGGCATAAGGCGTCAAGAGGATACTTGTCAAAGACATGATGGGTGGAAATTGAGGATCTGACAGAGGAGGGCAGAAGGAAGAGGTACTCGTCCTCCCGGTTAAAGTCCTCGTGAAAAGCACCGAGCTCGGTGTATTCAGTCGCAGAGTACCGTTCAAAGAAGAAAGTTTGTTGTTCGTTCCATCTCCTTGAAGCTTCTGGCTCGGCCCTCCTTATACTCTTGTCCCTGGACCTCTCTTTGTGTAACGTCGATGCGCAAAGGCTATGCGGAGCTCGCGCGACATGTTTCCCGACGCCAGCACGCGGCGTCCAAACGTCAGACCCGTCTCCATCATTCACCTAGCATTCGTTCATAGCCAATCATACATGTCTGGAATCCCCCTTACGTAGCCGTGTTGATATTCCGGACGGGCTGTAAGCTGGGCACTGTGACCCCGCCTTCCTCTAGTGCGCCGAATGTTCCCCGCGCCGTTTACGTCTTCATCGGGAGGCGTCGCTAAGTCAGCCAGCAGCCGATTGCACGTGCTTCTGCCCGAGATTTTTGCGCCGGCGCATGAAAGTGGTAAGTGTGTTGTGGAGCATGGGGTGGGATTTACAAAGTGGTGGAGTTCAGAATCTACCGACGTGACTTCCGTAGAAAGCTTTGTGCGACTGCACCTCGGGAATGCTGCGGAAATACTAACGGTCATGTGCCAAGTCGGGCCAAGCAGAAAAACTACTCAGCGACTTCGTCACATTGGTTGGGAAGGCAGGTTATTTTCAATAGGTATTAATTAAGAGATCAACGCTGTCTAGCTAGGAACGTCTTCCTACCACAAACGTTCCTCAAATGAGTAAGAAAGGTACTAGAACCGTCCACTTTACTGACAGCAAAACGCCTTGTGGTATCATGCCTTTGAATCATCCGTCCATATCTCGTCACTATAGCGCGCTATTTTCCACCAAAATGTATGCTTAGTTGTTCTCTTCGTCATCCGAGAAGAAGTTCAAGATGGCCTTGACCGCCATAGGGCCCAGCCCGTGAGGCGGGTAGCAGATGTAGCTCGGGTCGTCGGTCGCACCCAGCTTCTCACGGAACTCCGTCTTGTTGGTGAGCTTGAGCTCAGTCGCGATTGCATGGTATGCACGACTGAGAACCTTGACACGAGTACCCTTGACGTTGTGTCCAGGAGTGAATTTGGCACTGGCACCACCACCAAAGGTGACGCTGGTAGCTCCACTGGCTGCAACCTGCTTGAGGGCATGAGTGACGACCTGTTCGATCGAACCACTCGGGGCGCCGGGAAAGTCCAGAGAGTACTTGACTTGCCAACCATGGTCTGGCGACAGCTGGGCCATGGCTACAAAGGCAGCAATAGTACCATCTGGGGTAGTTGCGACGTGATATTGGCGATGCTCCTCGTCTTGCCATGGGTGGATGTTGGTCAGATGGACCTGCTTGCCCTTGCGGTTCTTTAGCCAGTCCTCTACACGAGCATCGACCTTTTGTTTGACCTCCGGTGGCGGTGGTGAGCCGAGGGCATAGTCGGCAATCTTGACACCTTCCCTCTCTGCGTGACGAATCTTGCGCTGCACATCCGAGTCTTTTTCGGCAGGGTTGTGCGCAGGGTCTACACGCTGCTCTCCGGTGACGGAGAATGTACGCCAGTTGAACTTGGTTGCCAAGACATCCTCGACAGCCGCTCCTACTAGCAGCCAGAGCGGCTTGAGGTTGCGTTCCTTCTTGATATATTTGAGGTACGCAGCCATGGTCTTCAGGTACTGAGACTCGTGGCACAGAGGGTCACCAACAGTGATAGCGAAGCCATCCTGAGGCACGAAACCGACAGCTGCACCAGTGTTTTCATCTCGCCAGATTTCGGTGCGAGGCTCCAACCATGACGTGTTTGTGGCGTCTCCGTAGTTGGCAATGAGCTTCTCGATGGGTTGTAGGTCGATCTTGGCGACAGCGCGATCTTGACCTTCCCATGGTGGGTGCATAGTGCTTGCTTCGGGGTGACGCAGCTGTTTGACGACCGGCTTCTCTGGCAGACTCTTTGGATCGCGAGGGAACATGGAAGCGTGACGAATGTTTCCGAGATTCATCATCAGCATAAGAATACGCTCAAGACCAATACCACCACCACCGTGGGGAGGTGCACCCCATTGGAAACCTTGAATGTAGTCCTCCATGGAGCTGGGGTCGACCTTGAGTTTTCGCATCTTGTCCAGCAACATGTCGGCATCGTGAATACGCTGCCCACCACTGAGAATCTCCTGACCTCGGCAGAAGATATCGAACGAGTTGGTAAGAGCTGGGTTGTTCGGGTCGTTCATCGCGTAGAAAGGTCGAGCACTAGCAGGGAACTTGTCGAGAATGTAGTAGTCGGTTCCTAGCTTCTGCTTGATGACGCGACCGAGTTGGACCTCGTCCCTGGTGCCCAGATCTTCGTTCTCATCGAGCTCGTTGCCATCGTCATCTCTCCATCCAGACGCGTTTAGCATGCGGATACCTTCGGCAAATGGAATGATAGGAGTCTCATCCAGCCACACCAAATCCTCGTGCGGGTAGTGCTTCTTGATGACCTCAATCTCTGGACGGAAGCGCTCGTAGATGCCCTTGAAGATGGCCTTGAACGTGCGATCCAGCACACGAAGGACCTCGTGGTAATGTTCGTCAATCTGCATTTCGAGATCGAGACCGGTGTATTCGGTCAAATGGCGGTAGGTGTTACTGTTCTCGGCACGGAACACAGCGCCGATCTCGTACACCTTACCAAAGTCTGCAGAGATGGCCATCTGCTTAGCCAACTGAGGACTCTGAGCAAGGAATGCGCCGCGACCAAAGTATTCGATCTTGAACACACTGGCACCAGACTCGGTGGCACCACCTTGGAGCTTGGGGGTGTGGATCTCGATGAATCCTTCAGAATCCAGCTGCTCACGGAATAGTTTGCAGATTCCAGACTGGATGCGGAAGATACCCTGCGAGGCAGTCGTCCTCAGATCAATTATGCGGTTGTTGAGACGAGTGCGGTCTGCAATCTTGACGCGGGTGTGTCCCTCCTTGCGGTCTTCCTCGGCCAGCTTCGCAGCTTCGGCATCCACCTCGGCTTGAGACACCTCGGCTTCGTTGACGTTGAAGGGAAGGTGGTCGGTGACAGAGGCCTCAACGTGCAAGGCGTGGACCGAAACTTCGACGTCGTGGATGGTGGCGCCGAGAACCTCGCCCTGCTTAGCCTTGGGCTCCTGCAAGATACCCTTGACGAGCACAATCGTCTCGGCGTCTAGGTGCTCTGCCCAGTACAACATGTACTTGGAAATGTCTGCGTGCTCCAAGAGGACACCCTGGATGGTAGCGAGCTGTTGGCGGAACATCAAGAAGACGAATTTGGAGCTCATCTTCCTGAGATGGTGAATGCGGGCGCGGAAGACAACCTCCTTGCCGACGTCCTTTGCAGAGAAGTCTTGGATCTTGTGACGTGGCTCGTGTTTCCACTCTCCGGCGTAGCCATTGGGGTTGACGACGCCGTACTTGGCCCTCTGCTCCGGTGTGAGCTCAGCCAGAGCTTGTTGTTCCATCTCCTTCCTCCGCCGTTCAAGCTCTTGTTCCTTCTCCTGGTTCTGCTTGCTACGCTCTTCTTGCTGTGCTTGTTTCTCGTGCTTTCGCAGTTGACCGCGAGACATGTGCTCGCCATCGCGGTTGAGGGGAGCGTCGTCGTCGCTCGAGTCGTTGCCAATGTGCAGCTTCTCCTTGACGGCCCGCATGGGGCTGTGTGTAGAGAGCGAGCCAGAGCGCTGGTGGTTGTTCGCCTTGGAGCCTGATCGGTTCGGGCTCTCGGTGCGGCGGTGCAGGAGGCCACTGAGAGAGCCACGCGGCTGGTCGATGCTGGTCCTGCTGTCGGTAGGAGAGGCTACATCGTTGCGCTTGAATTCTCCGCTTGCACGCCCGCCGCCTAGGGTGACGGAAGAGCGCGGAGTGGCCGCAGGCGACTGTCCCCTGCCATTGGGCGAAGTGGGAGACTTGACGCCGTTCTTCTCATCATCAGAGGCGGTGCTGCTATGATGCGGCTTGAGCTTTTCTAGCGCTTTCTTGAGGGAACTCATTGTTGCTGTGATGCGAGAGCTGTGCCCGTTGTGCGTGGTTAGACTACCTAGGCGCAGGGTGGGGCAAGCAGACGCGGGGGATTGCTGCTACAGCGAGGGGGGCGGTTTGGGAGGGATATGTCCTTGAAGAAAAGGAAGAAAAGACTGGTATGGATGGGCTGGTAAGAGCCGGAGAAGGCGCGGGCTGAAGTATACAGTGGCCGGGAAGGGCGTGGTTAGCACTGCGAGGGTGAATTCGCTATGACGTGACCCTCCCTCTGGGCGCGACCAGGTTTGTACCCGTGGACGAAAGCGTTTCAACCCTAGCGCGGCAAAGGCTTAGCATGTGTCCGAAAAAGTCCAGCCGTGCGCAAGCGTGACGTAGCTCTGCTTGCCAAAATATCCTTCTAGACTCTGGCTTTTCGTACGGGAAATTTGCGTGTCGAGAGGGCCGCGGACACCGATAGCAACGAGTCGTGAGCACTTGGATCATGGAGGGGGGAACACCATCGAGAGCAACATAGTCAACAGCACCCTCTGCACCTGTCAGCATATGCATCCGCAGTGGCCGTGCTTATTCAATGGCCGTAACCGCTGACACACTTCACTCTATCCGAATTGGTCGACGCTGCTTCTCTTTGTAGCATGACGGGCTGACAAGCATTTCTTGGAAAACTCTTCGATCCCGACCATAAACCCCCCCACTTCAGCCACAGCGCTGTCCACAGCGCCTGTTGAAAGGCGCGAGCAGCGAGTTTAGTCGTGCGAGATTATCAGTCATCGTGTTGCTTCGGCCATTCGGGCTGATGACTTGCATGTGTCGGACTAGAGAGGCTCGGCATCTTTATTGCGCACTTCCCGCCTGCTCGTGCTCGTGGCGTGCCGGCTGAAACCGACCCTAGTCTTTCCGAATTTCCTTGCAGATGGGCTTTCGCACACAGGCCATGGGATTCTGCCGGATACGCATCAAAGCAGGGTCAACAACCTGTCGAGACCCTCATCTGTTCGCGACCATAAACTCCAGAAAACCTGTTGGGGCTGTGGCTGCGTCACAGGGGAACCGCCAGCGCATGCAAGAAGCGAGATAAGCCCAAGAATATCAGACATCGACGATCGTCTCGCCGAAGAACAAGTTCTGCCAGGCACGCTTCGTCCCTGGGGATCGCATTTCAGCATGCGAATCAGCCACAGCTTGCCGATACCCGCCCCTCTCCCCCCACCAAGCCTTTGGTCGGCACATGGTATTCTGGAGAAATACGGGCTGGGTAGGCGAGCCGTGTGCCACATATGGGTTCGAACGGAGTAGTTGATCTTGGTTATGGAGCGCTTTCGACGGCAATCGTCCAACTAACAGATCTACCCTCCTTATGATAAAGATTGCGCCCCACCTTGAAATCGCCTCGCGACACATTTGTCAACGTCACTATGCAGAGGCAACCCAGGATCACCAAGTTCGTCGACAGCCTGCGCAAACTGCCCGAGGGTGAAAGCATAGAGCAGTCAACGCTTGAGAATTACCTCCAGCCTTGGGGATTTACCATCTATCGGACGTATTTTCGACCTGGATCTGATGAGCAATAGGACAAGCTGCTACAGAATATCACCACTAGTGTCAAGCATCGAATTAAAGCGCATAGAGGATTAAATAAAGACCCTGCCATAATTACTAAAGCGGAGGAACTCCTCAAACTAGATGCTCGTTTAGATCTTGCAGTCCTAGTTGGCTTGATACTCGAAGAAGTATGGTAGCTTTACCACGATGGAACGGGAGGCCGGCCATTGAATAAAGACAATGGTCTATGGCGAATCTTTATCTTAGTCGACGCAGACGTGTTGGCGAGCCTTGACCTTAGCATAATTAAATGTGTAGCGGCCAATTACGACGCGGCTGCTGCTGTGCCAAAGAATCCGAGATTCGGCCCCCAGCGTTACTTTGGGTGATTAACCATGTCTTCCGAACACGTATTGACTTTGTGGTTTGAATTGGAAATGTATTTCTTCGAGGAAATCGGCAATAGTACAGCTGATGGCCCAGGCGCCTGGTGGGACCCAGATAAATGATGATGGGCCAAGTCCACCTCATAGCGCACTACCGCTGTGCTGCATGCGAACTGTAGCCGAGTTGCTTTGCAAACCGATGGTCATATATCGTGGGTTTTACATCTATCGTCGACATATGCTGCATGCAGAGGGCGAAGTAGGTGTTTCGTAC
The DNA here is from genome assembly GCA_004380135.1 of Stemphylium vesicarium. NCBI lineage: Eukaryota > Fungi > Ascomycota > Dothideomycetes > Pleosporales > Pleosporaceae > Stemphylium > Stemphylium vesicarium. The sequence goes on along the minus strand of QXCR01000132.1, from coordinate 66,378 downwards.
AGCTGTAGCAGCCATCGACCATCCTCAATGGAGAGACGGGCAAACAACCTCATGAAAATTCTACATGTTATCACGACCTGCAATTCAGCTACCGTTTCATGAAGGTGAGAGAATGTTGTATTGTCGCATTACAGTCGCCAGTCTACCAGGCTAATGTGAGGATGTTGAGATCTCTCAATGCACTATGACCAGCATGTACTACCTAGCTATCAGACACCAATGTGTTACCGTCCTTGGATTGAAGCACATCGCTAAGTATGGGGGGTTTCCTTCCGTTGCATTTTTTTGTTCATTTAGAGGCCGACATGGTGCTTGGACAATGTCTAAAGTTAGTCATGGTCCCTGGTGATCCCTCATGGTCCTGATAGACATCCAAGTAATACTTCCACCGCAGGGTATGGGGCTTAGCGTGTGCACGTACCTAGCGACTGCCTCCTTCAACACCACCCTACAACGAGGGAAGCCGCCTTGTATCCCATGTCCAACTACTTAAATGATCAGTGTTTGTAGATGTTTCAGTCTGTTGCTACCACATGGAGCTGCGCAATGCACTTCACTTCCAATGACCATACCGCTGATATCGTCACGCCCTGTTAATCAATACTGTGCCGCATCGCACCTTCTCTTAACCTCTTGTTAATCAAACCAGACATTGGAGGCTGCATAAGCCCATCTCCTATCTCGTACGTACCCTCATCTGCCTCCGTCCTCTACTTCCAGAAACATTACAATGGCCCAGTTCCGAGCATAGTTGAAGAAGCGCCTGAGATCCAAACCGAGTCCCAAGAACCAGCTCCCATTTCTCCCATCGCCAGGCCATCCGCTCACGCCAACATCGTTCGACACACCAGCATGTCTCTTCTTCCAGCTTCCCTACGAGATCCGGAGTATGATTCTTTCCATGGCCTTTGGCAATCACAGCGCGCACATGGACATTGTGCGCCAAAACGACGGCGCCTGGCAATGGCAAGGCATGACCTGCTACGAAAGGGGATGTTGGTCGAAATTCAATCTGTGGGGATGGATCGGCCCATGGGCCGATCCATGTCTCGAGCACACCATTAAGTGCGGAAAGGAGTTCCCGCAAGTCCGGAATATCGGCATCATGGGATTCCTGCTTTCGTGCAAGCAGGCGTACACCGAAGGCATCGACGTCTTATACGCCGCAAACCCCATAAGAATTAAAAGCGAACCCCTACTACTCCACCTCCCGCGCCTTATCCCGTCCAACCGGCTCGTCAATATTACGTCAATTGAGATTGTAGTTGACACGCACTATAGCAACAATTTTAACGACAATCTGCCTCCTTGCTATAATGTGGACCATCTGAAGCCTATCCTCGACAATATCGCCACGCACTGCCACCGTCTCCAGGCCCTGTGTATACCGCTCACGCTCTACAGCCGGTCCCAACACTGGATACCAGATGGCCCAGCGCTGCCTATGGTGGACGCTTTCTTCCAGTTCAAGCCGCTGCGCAAGATGAGGGTCGAGCACCCCTTCCACGCATATAGCGCGGCGGGCAAGGGTCCGTCGGACACGCCCGACTATCCGCGCGAAGCGCTGGTTGAGGGACCGTTCAAAAGCTCACACTGGAGATGCCTTGATGGCGCACAGCCTGTGATACAGCGGAGGTCTCTTGAACGATATCCGCTTCCGCCACTGAGACTGCCGGATGATAGCGAGGAGAGTAAGGGATACTGGCTTGCGGAGGGCGATGTGGGGCCGCAGGATATGTCGTGTTGGGGGATGCTCTGATGTGCGTTTTGATTCGCAGACGTCACGAAGGGCTCCGCTCGCCCAGCCATGATGTACTCAAAGACGATGGGAGGTGCTTGGCTTGTTGAGAAATCTGCTGGGAAAAGCTCTGGATATGTGCTAGCAAGATGATACTGTGGGATACACAAGTAATTCGAGTAGAAAACGACAGTGTTGTTGCTTCAGTCAAATATATATACACACACCCCTCTGTCCCTCTCCTCTCAAGCTCAAACCAGCCCTCCACCGTCTCCCTCACACACACACCCTACGACTGCCCCAGCACCCAAATCTCCCCATTACTCGACGTATCACTCGTCATAAACAGCCTACCCACCTTATCCCACGCCAACCCCGCCGGGCGAAAGCATCCGGAGCTAAAACTCGGTCCATTACCCTGACACCTCTCTACAGCGGGATTAAAAAAGATATCCCTCGCCGCATCCGTACTGGTGAGCGGTTTCACCGGCGCAAAGGCACCATCCGCACCTTTCTTAAAATCCACAGCCACAAGCTTGAACCCAGTCACGGGCTGACGGTTCCAACTACCATGGTAGGTTACATACATAGTCTCGCTATTAGCGTCGAACTTGCAGTCGATGGGTGCGGAGTGCGGCTGCAGAGTGATTTTTGGGGGCGTCGCGCGCGCGACGCAGGTATCGTCGTTCATGTTTGAGGTGGGGGCTTGGGTGAACCAGTCGCCGACTTTGAAGGCTTTGTCGGTAAAATCGCTGGGTTTCCAGACGGTGAAGCAGGATGGATAGCCGTACCAGTTGTTATTGGGCGTGGTTACGTCGCCCATGTAGTGTACTTTCTCGCCCGGGTTGTCGTTGTGGATGTCTTTGCCGTTGCGCTTGAATTCGTCGCCGCTGTTTTCTACGCCCCAGAGCCTGCGGCGGAAGATGTTAGTATCGCGCGCTGTGGAGGCTGGAGTATGGAGCGAGGCTTACATGTCGTTGCTGTCGAAGCAGATGCCGACCTCGTTGCGCTGTCCGTAGCCGGCGTTGTAACCGGCAGAGACGTAGTTGTATCCTCCGCTGGGCACACTGGACAGATCGAAGACCTTGATGATGGCACGGCCTGTCTTCGGGTCGGACGTGGCTTGGTCAATGTTGGAATTGGATCCATGCGATACGACCAAGAGATTTGGATTTTGTGGCGCAATGGCAAGAGTGCGCGTAAGATGGGAGCCGCCATTGTACATGCCTGTGATGACGGTCGTCCGGGTTCCGAGCGTACCAGCAGCGGCGTCATATGGCCAGGAGTAGGCCTGAGTCATGGAGCTCGCATAGAGTGTTTTGCCGTCGTGGCTCATGGCGATACCATGGTTCAGATTGTTTTGCGATATCAGCATCTTGGTCGAGGTGACGCAGCCGTCTGCACCCATCTTATGGTACGATATACCCTTGCCGGACTGGACGACCAGCATGTTGCCCGCGCTGTCAAATTGGATACTCCGAGGACTGGTCATACCTCCGGCAATCTTTGTGGCCTTCCATCCTGCTGCGAGGTTGCCTTGAAATGCAGGACTACCAGCACCAGGGCACGAGGCCGGGATAGCAGCAGTCGCTACTGGCTTTACCGTCGCAAACGTGGCAGATATGACGCTGGTCACGACTGTAGTCGGGTCAGCGGAAGGACTGGCTATTGGTGCAGTCAGCAAGTTAGTCTGGACCAAAGAATCGAAGTCTTCGATGCGTGCAGCGTCAAGATTGTGGATCCATTTTCCCCAGGCTTGATGAACGTTGAAGGCGGAATTATTCCTAGCCGGGTCTTCGACAGCAGAAACACCGTAGGCCCAGGCAAACTCTGTTGTACGGGTGCCGTTCAACGAGTATCGTGTGTCTTCGTTGTTCTGCCATCCAGTGCAGCCTTTGCAGAGTGCATTGACCGTCCAGTGTGTAGTGTTTGTGTGCGTCCCTTTGAGATATGTATGCTCGGCTCCGTCGTAACCAAGCGGCAGACCAATACCACTGCCTTACATTAGTATTTCCCTTGTGAACCGTTAGGGTGAGACATACAAGGCGAAGCGAGCTGAAATCGTTCCGGATTGACCATTCGGCCAGGCGACGCTCAGTGGATTCCAGACCATGTTTCCTCCCCATGAGAAGCCCACCCATTGATTGGAAATCGGAGCAGTTATCCGAATGATGGCATCGTACGGATCTGTGACGTTCGTGGGAAGAGCGAGACCAAAGGTCATTCCTGTCTCCGGCTCCGTGTACGAGGAGTAGCTGATTTTCGTCTCTTCATCGTAGACAATGGTAGACTGGGCCTCACCTTCTTGAGCAAGGGCTTTGTTCAAGTCAGTGTAGTTCAATGTCTGAAATGCTTTACTTACTGTACCCAACGAGTGCAGCAGCACTGCCGAGAACCTGAGTGTAACGCATACTGAGCGAGTTCTGCAGATAGACAATACTTTTTCAGACGTTGGCGAGTATCATTAGGTAGGTATTACCCTACCCTTTATCTGGTCCACTCGAATAATGGTCGTGGCAATGAAGAAAAACACGACCCACGCCACTCCACGCTCCGACCTCGTTAATCTGCAATATATGCTCATTCTTCTTGTATACCATAGATGAACATGCTGGAGAAGGTCTATGGGAAGCCGTATCGATGGACCAATCTTTGCATTCCGATTTGGCATCTACGACGGACTGGGATATCCAGGCATTGTCGCTTTGGTCCCTTGAGCATTCTCGACAGGTTTCAGCCTGAGTGTATTGGCAGGACATGCCTGTGGATTGGCAGCCACTGATACTGGACAAGGTATTATTGCGTCGTACAAGCTGAATTACCTCAATTTTGATGAGCCAAATCCGCAATGTGACCCGGATCCATACTTGCGATAGCCAGAATTGGCCTGTGTGGTGTAACTGTATGACGCCAAGTCGTTCCAGATCCTAGACAGGAGACGGCAGTTGATACGCAAGGCGGGGTCGGGATATTAAATTGGTGGGGAGGTTCCTCTGTCGCCAATCCAACGCTGTGTGGTGGGTGTCGCATTCTCGCATATAGGCCGCCGAAACCCCTGGCGAACACAAGTTGTGGGGAGCCTGTCACAACATCAGGATTTTGGATAGTGGTCATGTGATGCGCACGTCCAAGTTAATTTCCAAATCTGAGAAGCTAAATGGGGGAAGCCATAAGCTGTCTTCATATTTGTATTAGTGCGAAATGGTAGGTGAAACCTGGGTTTTTGACGCTGTAAAAGTTGAGGTACAATTTTGGCCTGTATTCCTACACCTGATAGTAGTATTACACGAAGCTGAACACGCCCAACCCGGCTCTTTTTCCCCATCTCCCCCCTCAAGTTCAAGCACGTTTAGTCATGAACGCGTTACCAAAAGTCCAGAGACCAAACGTCGCCAGAATACTCAATCCAATAGGCAACGGCTTCCCAGACTTGATTGCGCGGGGGATGGAGCTACCAGCCAATAGGACAGAGGCAGCTAGGGCAAGCTCTACACCGTAAGCTGCGCGGTTGTTGACGCGAAAGCCACCAAGTATGTACTGTGGCATGTGTTAGATGTGGCTGTAGAATGATGGCAAGATGGGTCAAGACGTACCAGCAAGCCGACGGTGCAACCAGCTGCGATTGAAGGTACAGATCCCGTCCGCACATATCCCGTGATACCGCCACCAGCGGTGAGGGCGCCGAGGATGAGAGCAATGTTTCCGAGAGAGCTCTATATTTCCAATTAGCATTTGTATGGTGCATCTAGAGACCTGACTCGTGTGCGTAACCAATGAGGTCAGAGTGTCTGCTCACCATCGTTGCTATGTATGAATGATGCAAAGAGTAAAAGGCAGAGAAGATGTGTCAATCAAAATGTTCTGAAACTTCCCAAACTCGCAAAGTAGGCAAAGGCTCAAAAGATGATTGCGGAGATGGCTGGATGCGAGTTAATGATGGGTATTTGCGGGGGAGGAGGCACCCCCAACGGACATCCGAACACCGAAGCTCGTCGTAATCCCGCTGCAGCTTGGACCAACCACGAACATCTGGCCTCAAGCTCACACCAGCTGCCCCCCCAGCAACAGCAACAGTAACAGCAACCACCACCACAAGCTGCCCAACTTGTTATCGCCAATTCCTTTCCCCCCCAAAAAAAGACAAAACGAAAATGGCGCCCAAACAACGCACCCCCGAAACCACAACCTCGCGATCCAGCAAAGCAAGCGCCAACAACACCAGCGCATCAGCCATTGCACAGGGAATATGGGATAAATACGTCACCAAGACACCACAGCGAACAAAGCTGCTCGACACATTCCTCGGCTTTCTCGTCGTAGTAGCTGCACTGCAATTCGCCTATGTAGTCCTTGTTGGTAACTTTGTACGTTCCGCCCAGTTCATACCCTGTTTCTCCCATACGAGTTCACTTTCAAATCGAATCGCATCCCCTTTGAGTCTTTACACAAAATCAATTGGATATAGCAGCTAACAATAGTGGTAACATAGCCATTCAACGCCTTCCTCTCCGGCTTCAGCGCAACAGTCGGCCAATTCGTCCTCACAGCCTCACTACGCATCCAGACAAACTCGGAAAACAAGCAGCATTTCGAGACGATTTCGCATGAGCGCGCGTTTGCGGATTTTGTCTTTGGGAGCTTGTTGCTGCACTTCTTTTGTGTCAACTTTATCAACTAGAGCAATGTCTGAGAAGAAGAAGTTGGGAGAGTGGGGGATACACAGGGAACAGGAATAGACCAGCGGCCGCCGGAATGAGCTCTGCGTGACGAGTGGAGTCTGGATAAGCTTCAGGGCTGCGTGAATGAATGAGAGTCTAGCCGAAACCTCGGCGTTGACTACATGTAAGAATACAAAAGGTATTGACCAGGACATTTGCAGACGGTGATCAGGCTGTGGGATTATACGTCGACAAGATTTCATCTCGCTACACTACAAGCAAGCATGCCACGCTAGAGAATGCAAGAAACCCGCACTCGGCACATGATCAAGCCTCAAACCCATTTCTACCCGTTCAATTTCTCCTTCGCATACTCCCCCAGCCCAAACTCCTCCCTAACCGCCTCTCCCAACCTCCTAATCCCCTCTTCAATCTTCTCCCCCGGCGCCGCCGCATACGTCGCGCGGAAAAACAACGTATTATGCTCCTCCTCCGCATCAGCATAGAACCAACTCCCACGCATAACCAACGCGCCATGATCGATAACGCGCATAAAAATGCTCTCTTCAATAGTCTCAATACTCTTCTCGGGATACGCCGGATGTTTCCTGAAATCGACCTGCATCCAATGAAACATGCCCGCCATGGGAGGTTTCCACGCCATCACCTCAGTGGGCAGGTACTTTGCGCACGCGGCGAGGATGATGTCACGGCGCTGCGTGTACTGCAGGCGGATATGCAGGAGCCAGTCTAGGTAGCCGGCGTGGCCCCAGTGTTCGTCGAGCAGCTTGAATAGGATGAGTTGGGCCATGCCGGCAGGATTCTGCGTCGACACGTCGGCGTGCTTGGAGTAGCGTTCTATGACTTGCGCTGGGGCGGTCAGCCAGCCGATCCGCGACCCTGGTGCAATGACTTTGGAGAAGGAATCCATGCGGATTACGCGCCCGTCCGTGTCCAGCGAGAGGTAGCTGGGCACCAGGGATTCGATGAATTCGGCGTGCGAAGACGGGAGCGGTACGGCGGGGGCGTTGGGTCCAGTGTACGGCTGCATTTGCAGGAAGTAGTAGGGTTCGTCTTCTAGGATGTGGATGTCGTGTTTCTGGCACACGGCGTAGAGTTGGCGGCGCCGCGACGCGCTCTGCGTTGCTCCCGTCGGATTCTGCCCCGTCGGCACCGTGTACAGCAGATGGGGCTTGCGGGCGCCGCGCGCGGCTTGGTCCCAGTTTGTGAGTATGCTGTCCATTTCGGTGGGGAGGAGGCCTTCACTGTCGACCGGGATGCCGCAGACGCGCACGCCCATGGGCCGCGCGGTTTCTACAAAGGCGGAGAATGTGTACTCTTCGGATAGAATCATGTCGCCGGGTCGCGTAAACATTCTCAGGAGCATGTCGGTGGCTGATGTGCTGCCGATGGTCATTGTGCATCTCCAGTCTTGGTACGGTGGGTTATGCACTAGCTCAGTGTGCTCAGTCATGAAGCGTAGAAGCTGGGCGGAGCCTGAGCCCTGGCCGTAGTTGAATGCTGTGGCGATGTCGAAGTTGGATTTGTTCTCGGCAAGATCGTGTTTGCCTGCGGTGATGGTCACCCCAGACTCCTTGGTCTCGGCTTCTGAAAAGTGTCCGATTTGCGGGACCTTGATGGATAGCTCTTCAAACGGAAAGTACTCGCTAGATGGGAGACCTCCGCCGAGAGAGATGATACCTGGTGTGCCGAGGAACTTGGCCGCTTCTTTTAATGAGTTGCCCTTGCGGATGGTGGCTTCGTTGGTCATGATGTCTGTGTGAGCAAGTCAGCCTACTATGTCTGCGATACACGACCCATACAGACAACGTACCACTCCATGATTTGCCTTTGGGTTTATGGTCGTGAGACCTTAACCTGAAATTTGCTGTATCAGATGGTGCTGCCACACCCCATTGCGCCTCACTTGTCTTCTTCCTCCTTGCAGGAATCTCATTGCTCTGCACTGGTGCGGTCAGAGGGTTCGGGATAGTAACTCCAGACGTGTCCGAGACGGCTGACACCTCGACTGCAGACGGTGGTGACATGCTATGTGTGGTGTATTCGCTCTTCGGATTTTGTTGTCTTCCTTTCAGCTTGCAGTATCGTCGGTGCTTATCCTTGTCCCTGCTTTTTTGTTTGTCAAACAAACGAGTATCGTAGTCGACCTAGTATCAAGGTGAAGGTGTGTAGAGTGCAAGTTAGAGGGTTCGGGAACATGAAGCCTTTAAACTCTACTCCGAAGGAATCAAGTACTTGTCGGTTATCTCACGCCCTACACATGTAGTCCGATGCGTGCATGTGGAACCGCGAACCTGCATCATGCCTATCTACCCTTTCGGTAGCGGCTAGCCACGGTCTGGGGAAAGCGACGACAAGCGACTCCACACAGGCTATGTGCCAAGGCCGTACTATCAACCCTATTTGTGTAAGTTGCACGCCCTTTATCAACGAATTCCTTGCATAGAGAGAGAATCCCATGATTCTTCTGGTACTATGCTACATCAGCGACAACCATCGATAATACGTACCGTGGGATTGGGGTATTGACAAGGTTGAGGACCGCAGCCTACACGTGGTAAGGCGGCGTGTACTTTCGTGGTTCAACGCTACGTAAGACCATGGCCATTGGCCAATCGGCGCTTTTGAAGCACCGTCACGAGGTCAAATGTGAGGCACAAAGCCGTTAGCATCCGCGTTGAACAGACGATATCCTTCTCCATTCTATCTTGAACCTCCTCATCATGCAGGTGCTTTTAGGATGCTGTAACTAAGCAATACTAAACGGAATCCCGCCAAAGGTAGGAGAGTCTTTTGACGCCCAGGTCCAAACGCCGTATGCAACAGCAATGCACCAAACACCGTATATGCGCAGCCATAGTAGAGCCAACAAGAACGCGTCCATGATGGGAAAACACTCCAATGCATGCAGTAGGAGAGGAAACAAATGCAAATCGGGTATAAAAAGCGGACACAAACGAAGCATGAAACACATCATGCTTCCTCACATTACCACACAGTTTTCGTCCTTTTCTTTAGGATCCTTCTCCTTTCCGCCCTTCTCTTTCTTGAGCTTGTTCTTATCATTGCCGTTTGCTGGAGAATGCGGTTGTCCGGATGCGGCGGCTTGGATGATTGCAAGGCGCTGCTTTGCCCGCTCATCTCCGGAATCGGCGGCTTTGACGTACCAGACGTTGGCCTCGAGGGGGTCTCGCCGGCAGCCAATACCCATTTCTGTAAAGTATCCACAAGCGTACTCGGCTTTTGGAAGACCTGGTACTGTTAACAAAGGTTCTATTGGCGAACCGCATGAGTTGCACTTACCATGCCCCGCAGCTTTCTTGGCCCATTCGTATGCCTCGTTTTCGTCCTTCTCCAAAACGGGTTCGGCGCCAACCAAGTACCAGGCGCAGAGGTTCATCATTGCCTCGGGAATGTCAGCCTGAGCGGCACAATTATAGTAGTGCACTGAAAGTGCTGCATCCTTGGGACATCTCAACAAGCCATGTTCATAGGCTTCTCCAAGCTTCAGAGCAGCGTTAGAGTTTCCGAGCTCAGCAGCTTGTGTAAACAGTTGCACCGCATAGACTTCGTCCTTGAAGATGTCATCTCCGTAGCCAGTCTCATGCAGCAAAGCAAGCTCGTAAGGCGCGATGTTGTACTGGAAGTCGGCTGACTCAGAGGCTCGCTTCAGCCATTTCAGACCCTCTCTGTATTTATTCTGAAGGCCCATGTCGCCTGTTAGACAAGCCTTTCCAAGACGTGTGGCGGCTCCAGGGTGGTTCTTTGATGCTGCGGCTCGGTAAAATTGTACAGCTTTGGCATAGTTTTTGCTGCACCCCCAACCAAATTCATAGCAAAGCGCAGTGCGGAATCCAGACTCAGCATGACCATGCTTACTGGCAGCCACAAATAGCGGGAACGCTCGATCGTAGTCGGGCTTGTCTTTGTTGAACAAACCCGATGCATACCCATCTGCAAGGTAGTACTGCGCAAATGGGTAACTGCGGTCGGCTAGTTTTTGGAGAATCTGCCGTGCTTCCTTTAACAGATCTGTCGAGGACATGCCATGTTCGCTATTCGAACCCTCCGTCGCCATGACTTCGCGTGCGACCTGTATCATGAACAGAGCAAACTCGTACTGAACTGAGCTGTCTTGTGTCTTCTTGACGTTTGCCCTGTACATCTCCAGCGTCTTCTTCTCATCGAGCAGTGAGGCATTCTGTCCCACAACACCTCTCAGTCCCGCATTACCAAAATTGGTCACAGGCGCAACCTGCTGGTTGTAGGGGAGATTGGTCAAATCAATGTAAGAAGACTCGGGCCTAACATCCGGTGAGCGCCGAGTCGACGAAACCTGGCGAGCATAAGGGTTAGGTGACCCATTTGGTGATGGAGGCCCGCCCACGGAAAGACGCGGGGATTCTGTACGACCTCGTACGTTCAATTCCGAGCCCAATGTATATGCGGAGCTGGGTCTTGGGACGGTACTCCGCGGAACCTGTAGCGGCCCTTCACCCCCATAACTGTATACACGGCTATTGCGACCGCTGTTGTCGTTCGAAGAATGCTGCGAGCCAGCCGTCGGAGATCGTGCGGTTTCGCGGGGTGAGTGTGTGGGCGCCGGCGGGGTGGGCTGATCGGGGAAATATCCAGGTTGGTATTGCTCGCGGGGAGTATATATGTGTTCGGTCTCATCGTGCGAGTTTGCAACATCCATCTCGGCGGCGTGGGAATATCGACTACCGTACGATCCGTTGCTTATGTGCAATTGTCTGAAAGGTATGTTCTGCGTGGCGGGAATGGAGCCTGCTGAATACCTATTCGAGCCTATGTCTGGTGTTTCTCTTGAGGGTGTTCTCGAATGCCCGTTGGAACTTTGATTAAAGGAAGAGTCTGATTGTCTTGAATCGCGCCCTCCTGCTACTGTTTCATTACGATCGTCAAAGTTGAAAGAAGGGATGGAGGGATGCCGCGCGGAGCTGTGCGGTGCTGGCTTAGGATGCTGGGAACTACGGAAGGCGTTGGACTCTGGCTGAGCTGCGCCGTAAGCTTCTTCGTGCAGTGGAAGAGGCGGCAAAGCTCTCGATGGTGGTGTCGAGGTAGCCTCGGGCATAGCTTCGACGTTGTTCCGTTTCCCCCCTTCCTCAGATCTGGTGACAGTATAATGTCCCGCCTCAATGACCTGACTCGCTGTAGCGGCGGGGCTCTAAAGTGGTTCCCTCAAGTGGCCCTCGGTGTGCTAGCGACACTAAGAGACCTGCGCGCGCGATAAGAGACGGACTCCGGTAGTGGACCAGATTTTGCTAAGAATCTCTGTCAGTGCCTGAATTGCGGTGTGACAGGATACAGATTAATCATTTGGCGACGTGCGCATGTACAGGATGCTGAACCCTGGGTTGAAGATCTTCTTGACGGGCCGGGGGGCGGTTAGACTCACCCGTGGAATGCAAGCGGGATTTCAAGGGTCCGGAGATTTCACACCTGATAGACTTGGACCCTGGACGTGGGCCTGGAGGAAGATATCTTGGAACAGTATCTTCTGCACACGTATTCTGATTTTTTCTAATATCTTCGGCAAAGCGCAAGGTGGCAATTGACTCTTATAATACCCCACGTACTGTGGGCGGAGTTTCTCGTATGCACAGGCGAATAGTGATGGAGGCGGCAGCGCTCGGCTTGCTGAGCAAGCGAGATGGTGTGTGACCTTGAGACACGAGCACTATCGATCTTTGATTCGGTTTGATCCGATAGGGGGATGCAGGGAATCAATGGCGGCTCACGGGGGAAAAGACTGCTCTTGGCAAGGCGACTATGCGGATGCGGAGAAAGCTCAGCTTTACAATAGGGCGGTGCATGGATATTCGACAACGGCAACTGGGCGCCAGGCTGGGCAATATGTATATGAACGCGTCCTGCGGAGTGAGCATCAGGAAGAGGGGGCGTCATGATTTCCGGCAGCGATCGCGGCGGACTGACACGTTGAGGTTCTATTGTGTCCGGCCTGAATCATCCTTCTCAAGATTGAACTATCGAAAGGCTGAACATGTGACAAATGCTATGGCGGAGTGGCAGCCGTCGAGGCCAATTCAACCGAGTGGAGCCGCCCTGCAAGGCGCGCAATGGAGAAGATTACTGCATGGAATGACTTGGCTCCACCTGTTCCGTCTTACTCTGCTGTAAGCAATTGAAATGTACGGTAGAATTCAGTGCAGGCCGCCCGCTCGTACATGTATTGTACAAGTGGATCATACACAGCCGTCCCAATGGGGTAGCTGCAACGAGGCAAGTGGCAGGAATACGAGGTCGAAGGCCCCACTGCCTACCTAGGTAGCCTCGATGGCACAAGGCTGATAACAATGACACATTTCGAAGCAGATGGCAATGGGAAAAAGGAGATGTTTTGTCTAGTAGATGGGGAAATATTTAGACGATCCAGGGTTCGGCAGGCGTTCTCCTGCAGGATATGCATCTAGGCGCACTGTGAAAACGCGTCGTTATGCAGGGGTGCGGGACGTGTAGCATAGCATAACCCGTTCCTGGGTACAGTCCAGGTGGGCGGCGTGGTATGACAGCGACATGTGTGGGTAGCGAGGCGGCGGCGAGGGCACTGAGATTGCGATTCTAGTCGTCAACAAACACAGGCTTTGCGCCGTCGCATATACAAAAGTCATCCATGTCCAAGGCCTAGGTCGACCAGCCGTGTTGGCCCTAGTAGCTGGGGGAGCAGGGCTGAAAATAGCTCACGGCTCGCCATGCGATTCGCGGGCGGTGGGCGGCGACAAGGGGTACCTCGCCCCATCAGGCCGTCTATCTAGGGCGCTGTTGACCTCGCAACACCTATTGTCCAGGGTGGAGCGGCTTTTCTCTCGTCGCTCGTTTGACCGTCTTTCGCTGTGTATATTGTTGATTTCACCATTTTGCGACGGCACACTCGTTCCTGCATCTGCCGGCTAACATTCGCTGAAGCGCCGAAACTATCGCGGCCGCCTCTCTACACATTCTACCCACCTACCCACCCAGCACCCTTGCACACCGATCCAGCATCGCATCCACATCCACATCCACAACAGCCGGCAGCCTCGCAGAGCCGCCGCCCATATTCTTCCAGGGCCGACCAGCGCCCCGCAGCCTTACTGCGCAGCAGCAGCTGAGCCTGCACCTCTCACGCCATGTCTATGCCCCAGCGACCAGAGCCGTCGTCGCCGCGGCGGGAGCGGCGCCATTCACATCGAAACTCGCAATCGCGGCGACCGCGGAGGACGTCCGACCTGGAGAGCTCGCGCTCGCACGACCGCACCAATAGCAAAAGCGACACCACGGCCTATTCACGAGCGCTGCCTTCGCCCGGCACACCCGTTCCCATGGAGCGCGATCCCATAATGCGAGGCCATCACAACTCTTCGGCAGGCCCAGAATTGGGCAGGAAGCGCAGTCTGATCAGACCGGAGCGCCAGCGAAACGATCCGAGCCAGCCGAACTATCATTACCGCAAACACGCCCAGCGCATGGACGTCCACCCCTCGACCACAGGCAATGACCCCATCTTGGAAGACCGCCTCGAAGCTGAGACCATCAGCTCAGCTAGCACGGACGTCAAGCCCCCGCACATGCGAAACGCCTCAGGCGGGGGGTACAATGACAAGGAGGCTCCGCTCGACGACGGAGAGCCGCGGATACAGCGCAAGCTGACGAGCAAGACTATGGAAGCTCGCGAGAAGCAGCGCCAGAAGGAGCAGGACAAGCTACGGCCACCTAGCTTCTGGAACGTCTACTGTGCCATCATCACTTTCTGGTGTCCAAACGCCATCCTAAAGTGCTTCGGGAAACCACAAAAGGCCCAGCAGCGCGCCTGGAGAGAGAAGGTTGGGCTGGTCAGCATCATCTTGCTGATTTGCACGTTCGTTGGATACCTCACCTTTGGCTTTACCGAGACCGTCTGTCCCGCTGGTGGCAACGCCCGCCTCAGGACCAACGAGGTCGGAAACGGCTACCTCATCATCCATGGCAAAGCCTACGATCTTGCCCAGTCCAAACATCCCCGCGCTCGTGGTATCCCTGAAGACGCCAACGTGCTCTTTGATCTTCCCGAGAAGCACGGAGGCCAAGATGCCAGCTTCCTTTTCCAGAACGTCAACGGCGCCTGCAAAGGACTCATCACGGAGAAGGAGAACTCTGGTATCCCCACTACTGGCAACGGAGACCTGGCCTGGTATTTCCCATGCCGCCTCTACAACCAGGATGGCTCCACCAAGCCCAACACGACTTTCATGGAGTACAACGGTTACATGTGCCACACCTCGGATAATGCGCGTAGGGCTTTCTACAGCCTGAGGGACGCTGGCGATGTCTACTTCACCTGGGACGACATCCGCAACAGCTCGAGAAACCTCATGGTTTGGGGCGGCGATGTGCTGGACCTGAATCTGCTCGACTGGTTCAACCGGACCCAGGTAGAGACTCCCCCTATCTTTGACGAGATCCGCCAGAACCCAGCCGTGCGCGGTGTAGATGTTACACGCGCATACTCCTCCAGCTACGAGAAGCAGGTTGCTCGATGCTTCACTGAAACCATCAAGGTCGGTTCCATTGACACTGAGAGCATTGGCTGCATCGCCTCCAAGGTTGTCCTCTACGTTTCGCTCATCTTCATTCTGGCTATTGTCATGGCTAAGTTCGTCCTCGCATTGATTTTCCAGTGGTTCATCAGCAAGAAATTTGCTGCCACCAAAACATCTCTGGGTCCAGTCGATTCCAAACAGCGAAAGCAGCAGATTGAAGAGTGGAGCGATGACATTTATCGCCCACCCCCAAAGCTTATGGATCCCGCTTCTAGCTCTGACCGCACCAGCAGACGTGGCAGCAGCTTTTTGCCGGCTACTTCGAGGTTCACCAGCCCTTACTCTGTTGATAAGAACACCAAGACCCGCGCCCCGCCCACGACCATGACCAGTCAAAGCGCCGCATCTCGCCTGCTTGGATCCAACAACGGCGGCATGTACAAACAACTCAACGCCAGCCACGGCACGCTACCAATGGACCCCAAGACCAACACGCAATTCACGGCGCAAGAATCTCGATCTGATCTATACCTCTCTGGTAACACCGAAACCAACCACTACTCCAGCGTTGAGGGCTCAGGGCCTTCGGGTTTCACTCACGAAGCCGTTGTGCCTCAGCCTCCTCCAGAGTGGCAACCCTTTGGATACCCATTGGCTCACACCATCTGCCTGGTTACTGCTTACTCCGAAGGTCCCGAAGGTCTGCGAACTACCCTTGACTCGATTGCCACGACCGACTACCCGAACAGCCACAAGTTGATCCTCGTCATTTGCGACGGCATGATCAAGGGTCACGGAGAAGACATGACGACGCCCGAAGTCTGCCTTGGTATGATGAAGGATCACGCGGTTTTGCCGCACGAGGTTCAAGCCTACTCGTACGTCGCCGTCGCTAGTGGCTCAAAACGACACAACATGGCCAAGATCTACTCCGGTTTTTACGACTACGGTGAGACAACCCGTATCCCCAGTGAGAAGCAGCAACGTGTCCCGATGATGCTCGTGGTGAAATCTGGTACTCCCGATGAGGCGAGAAAGTCAAAACCCGGTAATCGTGGAAAGCGAGACAGTCAGATCATTCTCATGTCGTTCCTGCAGAAGGTTATGTTTGACGAGCGTATGACGGAGCTTGAGTTTGAGATGTTCAACGGTATCTGGAAGATAACTGGCATTTCTCCCGACTTTTACGAGATAGTACTCATGGTGGACGCGGATACGAAGGTGTTCCCTGACAGTTTGACGCACATGATCTCAGCCATGGTAAAAGATCCGGACATCATGGGACTCTGCGGCGAGACCAAGATTGCCAATAAGCGGGATTCGTGGGTTTCTATGATCCAGGTGTTCGAGTAAGTGCTGTCGTCGTGTTTTACGATCGCGCCACTAACCATGATAGATATTTCATCTCCCACCATCTGGCCAAGTCATTCGAGTCGGTCTTCGGTGGTGTCACTTGCTTGCCGGGATGTTTCTGCATGTACCGCATCAAGGCACCCAAGGGCGGACAGAACTACTGGGTCCCGATCCTCGCTAATCCGGACGTTGTCGAGCACTACTCGGAGAACGTGGTCGATACGTTGCACAAGAAGAATCTGCTGCTATTGGGCGAGGACCGCTATCTTTCGACGCTGATGCTCAAGACATTCCCCAAGCGGAAGCAAGTTTTCGTGCCGCAAGCCGTGTGCAAAACCACGGTACCGGACGAGTTCAAAGTCTTACTGTCACAACGTAGACGATGGATCAATAGTACGGTCCACAACCTGATGGAGCTTGTGCTAGTGCGAGATCTGTGTGGCACCTTCTGCTTCAGCATGCAGTTTGTTGTGTTCATCGAGTTGATCGGAACCCTTGTTCTACCGGCCGCCATCGCCTTTACATTTTACCTAGGTAAGCCCCCGTACCCCTTGGTGAATCTCTGGCTTTGCTGACCACGTCCAGTCGCCATCGCCATCAAAGCCGCCATCCTTCACACAGAAGCTCCTGTCATACCCCTCGTTCTCTTAGCGCTCATTCTTGGTCTGCCTGCCGTCCTCATCATCGTAACGGCTCACCGATGGTCCTACGTGGCGTGGATGTTTGTCTACCTGCTGTCGCTGCCGGTTTGGAATTTTGTCCTGCCAACGTACTCGTTCTGGAAGTTTGACGACTTCAGCTGGGGTGACACTCGAAAGACTGCGGGAGAAAAGACGAAGAAGGCGGGATTAGAGTATGAGGGTGAATTCGACAGCAGCAAAATCACAATGCGCAGGTGGCGTGACTTTGAAGCAGGTAAGGTACACAACTTCTCGCGATAATGCTGTCACTGACGTTGGGCACCAACAGAGCGGAGACTTAAGACACCAGCGGCGACATCGGCTGGCGGATGGCCACAGCATCAGCAGCAGCAGCAACAACAGGGATACGATCAGTACTATGATAATTAGAATTTGCAGTGTGGCGTCGCGAAGGAAGGAGAGGTGCGGCATAGGCGACGCGGTGAGGCAGCAAGATGTGCATCGGTGCTACGTTGCTTCTTTTGCATCGCTGGGGTGGTGGTCTAGTTTTACGCCATTTTTATCATCGTTACGGACATTTAGAGATTCCCACTATGCGTTTCGCGGGTCGTCTAGACTCTACCTACTAGTAATACATGTTTACTGCATGCACGGCCATGACGAGATGTTTGTGGGTGAGATGACTGACGTCGCAGTGCTTGTGCAGTGGGGTTTCGCAGTCTCAAGTTTGGCCTTGTGCAGCCTGGGAGCAGTTTTTTTTGGGGGGGGGGGGGGGGGGGGGGCCCAATAGAGGCCAGTTGGATGGAGCGATCTGGTGGCTTGCTGTCGTGGAGTGCCAGCACCGTTCTCCAACCCCCAAGACGGCGAGGAGAGACAAAAACGGCGTTTGAGCCACAGTCTGGGGAGGCCGGTCGCGAGAAGGGGTTTGATTTGTTCCACGATTTAGCCGTACGACGGTTTCGGCAGCGGCCATGGCGTCACCCTCTTGCTCCGTTGGAGCAGGTTAGCGAAGCCGGTGTGCTGCCTGTGTCCCAAAAGAGGCCTGACAAGAGCAGAAGTGGAGGGGGAGGCGGACCAGAGCCTTTCTGCTTGTGTGACGTGGAGGGGACACTGCATATTCGTCGTCTCGTCTTGGCTCGTGAAGGTTGTCGCGTTGGCAGTGCCATGTGAGTTGTATCACTGCGTGTGGAGACGCGGGCGACCGCTTAGCCCTGGCGGACGGAGAGCGAGCGTGCGCCCGGTGACAGGGTGGAGGTGAGCAGCAGATACACAGATCTGTCGTCTGAAGATGGCTGAGATCGTGGAGTCGCTAGTCAGGCCCTGGGGAAGTGGGTGGTCCGATCCCCTCGTGTTCAGTCTAAACTAGAGGCCTCTCGGGAGAGCACCGACGGGAGGGGTGAGCAGTGTGCTTTGGACGTGAGGATAAAAGTGTATATATCTGACAAGCTTCTAGGCAAGAGGCCGCGGTTCCCGACGCGCATAGACAAATGCATATCCTCTTACGGGAACTGACCTTGCCCTGCAGCCCCCGACCCTCTGCGCAGCCAATCGTCGACAAAAGCGACGCTGGCAGCAGCGACCCCACACTTTTGGCGGTTTGGCTGGCAGGACGCCGCAGACGTGCCCAGGAGCAGGAGCCTTTTACTCGCATGCAGCGTGTCCTGGAGTAGCCGACCGAAGAGACGAGAGGCAGCCCGGGTGGCCCAGTCAGACTGCGCAGCGACGCGAGCAGCCAGTCAGGCCATACATAACTTGTAGCATTCTGCCTGCCTGTCTGGCCTGCGCCGAGCCCATGCTTCGGCCTAGTCGCCTGTCTCTCGACACCCCCCACGCCCAAGAAGCCTATACATTGCGCCGCAGCGCCGCAACGCCTCTCAACGACTACGAAGGCGGCGGCAGCAGCAGCAGCAGCAGCCCAGCGACGTCGTCGCATCGCAAATCCTCCCAATTCACTGCCTCGGCGGCCCCGCGAAACTGGCTATTAGGCCAACAGCGGTCGTCGATGGCCAGCATGCACGCCGACTCCGACCACAGCTGGACCGCGCCACACTCCACCACGACAGATCCCACAACGCCGCCGCATGTCCACCCGCACCCTGCCGACTGCCCTCACTCGCCCGATGCTCTGGCCGCTGCTGTGACCCTCGCGACACTGTCCGACAACAGCCCGCCGCCCAGCCACGGTGACCTTGACCATGGCCAGGACTTGGACAACGACGACGATAATGATGACGACGACGGGGGGATATCATTAGCAGATTACCAGCAATTCATGGAGGCCATGCCGGCAACACACGAGACGGATGGCGAAGAAGAAGAGCAGGACGAAGCATGGGCATCACTCGACTCACCAATACAACAATTGCTATCCCAAGCACCCGCCTATCTTGCACTCCACCCGCATCTTGAGATATTAGTCTCCAGTACGTCTCAGCATAATACATCCACCACCCTCATGCCAGCACCGCCCGTCTACATGAGCCATCTCTCAAGCGGAGACCCTGCACTTGAGCCACCACCTACACTCAACGAGCCGCATCTGAACATCCAGGACAAGGACGCCTTTTGCCCTATCACCTCGTACTTCCAGCACCACTTTGACCCCACCAAGGCCATTGTTCCTGGTCTGGACCTCATCCAGGTTCCCAAGGCCATCACCCAAGACGACCTCCAGTGCGACCGCTATGACTACCAAGGCATTGACTGGGAAGTACGCAAGACCATGCGCTCAGCTGTGCGAGAGGCACGGGTTGAATTTGAGAGCGGAAAGCTGTCGCCCAGATTGAGGCAAGTTCGAAAGGTAGGAAACCTCGTATCTACCCCATGACTCCACCTAACTCCTCTCAGAACATACCCCCTACGCCCAACACAGACGCCTTTTTCAAATTCAAAAGGATCAATACCACTCCCCGTGCCTTTATCCCTCACTTTCAGTTGCGAAACATCATGACTGTTACATCTCGCAACGACATATACTACGCATATGGCCACCGCGTATACCGAACAGACGCCGACGGAACTCCCGAAGACATTGTCGTAGATCTTAACAAACGCATAGCTCACGACGGCTCAATAACCACGGTTGCCTCTCAAGATAATGTCCTCGTCGCCGGCGCTTTCGAAGGCGAGTACGCCATCACTGACCTCTCCTCCACATACGGATCACCCTGCACATTTGGCCGCACCACCGACTTTGCAACCGACACCAAATCACGCATAGTAAACCACCTGCACATGTTCCACTCGCGACGCAGCTACGCCCCACAAGCAGCCCTCTGTTCCAACGACCACCGGCTCCGGATCCTAGACTGCGCCACAAACACCTTCACAAGCAACTTCCTCTACCCGGCGGCCGTAAACTGCGCCGCGACCTCTCCCAACGGCCGTCTCCGCGTCGTAGTCGGCGACTTCCAAGAAACGCTCATCACAAACGCCGAAACAGGCGAAGCCTTTGAAACCCTAAACACGCACGCCGACGACGCCTTCGCCTGCGCCTGGGCCGACGACGGCATCCACGTCGCAACTGCAGCCCAAGATTCCACAATCGTCATCTGGGACGCGCGCTCCTGGCGCGATCCCCTCGCCGTCATGAAGAGCGAACTCGCAGTGCCCCGCTCCCTGCACTTTTCCCCCGTCGGCTCCGGCCCCCGCGTCCTCGTTGCCGCAGAGGCCGACGACTACATCAACGTTATCAACGCGCAGACGTGGGATTCCAAGCAGGTCTTTGACTTTTTCGGGCCCGTCGGTGGCGCCGCGTTTACGCCCGATGGGCAGTCGCTTTTTGTCGCGAATGGCGAGAAGAGGTTTGGCGGCATCATCGAACTTGGACGCGCGGGTTGGGCCGAGACGACGGCGAGGAGGGGCAGTCTGGAGCCGGATGATAAGGACGATGTCGTTACGGATTGGGTGGCCGAGGAGGCGTTGGCGGAGCACGCGCGGGTGAGGAGTGGCGCGGTGCAGAGAGAGAGGAGGGGTGTTGATGTTTTGAAGAGGGTTGTTGTATGACATGGGTACTGTAGATGTATTTGGAAAAGGTGGTGGGGGAGGGGATGATCTCGGCTAAAGGCTGGGGATCTTTGCTTCGAGCGATATATTTGGTATGTGTTTTTCTCTTTTCTTTTCTGTTTACCTTGGTTGGGGAAAGAGGATGTTGGGAAAAGCTGGAGGAGGATGTTTCTTGGGTTATGAGTTCACGGTCTTCCTTGCGGTTTCTTGGTTTTTTTTTGATTATATGAAAGGATGATGGGAATTGGGTTGGGGATTGACAAGGGACAAAAGGAAAGATACCACGACATCCAGGCTATTAGTCGACAGATGCTTTTTTTTTTCTCTTTTTTCCTCTCTTTGAATCGATATCTTAATAAGCAACTAGCATTCAAACACATCAGAACCAACTCTTTGTGTATGTGTGTGTGTGTGTGTGTGTGTATAAGTATATGTGTATGAAAAAACGGATTTGACATGGTATCAAGATTTCTTCATCTCGCGGTGTGAACACCTATTTTTAATATTCTTCCCCCCTCCCTCCTTCCGGCACGATGGCGTTTGCATCATCGAGCTTCGCTATTGCAAGCATGCCTAGCAAAAGTTCCAAACCCCTCTCCAATATTCCTCCCCAAAAGAAGTCATCGTCATCGCCGTAAAAAAAAAACGCCTTGGAATCATGGACGGTAAACATTCCCTTAACGCCGTCAAATGCAGTTTTCTTCTTTCCCCCGCGGTTAAGAACTGAGCTTAGACGAGCAAGACGGCGTTTAAGCATCCATCGTTTTCTGGGTTGTTTGTGATTCTGTTGGGTAAGGTTAGTCCTTACATGAGCCCGAGATGTTTTCAGAGAGAGAAGCAACATACTGGGCATAGCGACCCCAAACGACCTTTCCTCCAGCAGTCACGAGACCGAGTTCGGAGACGTTGACTTCGATAATGGTACCCTTTGTTAGCACACCCAACTGGGTGTACATGGGTTGTTGCGGGTTCTTCTTGACAGAGCTGTAGCAAAGTTATTAGCGTGCTGTCTTCCGTCACATCTAGATGCACAAGTGAATCAACATACATGATTGGCAGCTGAACCGTGACGTTGAGTTCAGGATGGGTGACGTTGGCCTTCTTGTAACGCAATCCCATGGGCCTGATGAAGCGCTCGTACTTGACCGGACGACGAGTGAAACCAGGGCCGACAAAAGTGGGCTTGGTAATCATCCTCTTCCACGACTTCTTCTTGGTCTTCTTACCCGTCTTGACGACGCTGAACATCTCCTCCTCGGAAATGCCCTTGACCTTGGGCAGCGGGACGGAGAACCTGGCGGCCTTCTCATTACGCTTCTGCTTGATAGCGGAAGACAGGGCCTTGGCGTTCTTCTCGTTGGAACGATCCAACAGGTAGGATGGAAGCGCTTCGGTGGCGGGCTCGGGCGCCTCGTTGGATTTTACGTTTCGCTCTTCGTGCGCGCGAATCTTCTGCTTCATCTGGATCTTTTCCTTCCTGCGCTTCTCGGCATATTGCTTCGCCCTCAATCCGCGGAAGTTCTGCGCCTTCTTCGAGGCATTGTGGCCCTCACGAGCAAGCTTCTTGCGCTGGCGCTCATCGTGATCGAAGCGCTTTCCGTGCCTGTGGTGAAGGTGTGTTAGCGTATTGCTTCAGGGCGCATCGTCGGCGTGAAAAGTGGGGGACAAACGTACTGCTTCGTAAAGCGCTCGATATACTCGTTCTGAGGCATGGCGACTACCTCTCCGTGTGTGGTGGGTTGTTGGTATGCTAAGGGTAGGTGGCAGAGTGGAGCGCATCTTGCCTCTCCAAAAAGTTCGGCACTAGCCCCCACTAGCGCCGCGGCCATGCGGGAATCTTCAACATCGGACCTCCGCAGTACCCAAGAATCCTCCAGCCATTGCAACCCCAAACGAGACGGCAACGATGGCGCTGCTTGCTCGAACCGCACGAAATGCTCTCTTGGAGTCGAGGTGGTCCCTCCAGCCAACCATGTTCCGCGCTGGAATAACGACCGTATCGCATAACCTCGACACATCAAACACACCAGAGCCGCTCATCCAATCCGCGCACCGTATATCCGATGGAGCCAAAGAACGCGCTCAAACAACCCAGCCCTTGCCGGCAGATGCACAAGAGCCCGTGGCCACAAACGCAATCAAAGCATCACCACATGCCCGCTCCGACATCGTCTCCCACACTCTCACTCCCTCAATCCGCTCCCTCCTCCCCCTCCTGCACTCGCAACCAGCACACTACATAACCGCCCACCTGCACGGCCGCCCCTACCTCCTCACCCGCGGCGACACCCTGCGTCTCCCCTTCCAAATGCCACATGTCCAGCCCGGTGACGTCCTGCGTCTCAACCGCGCTACACACATTGGCTCGCGCGACTACACATTAAAAGCGCCAGAAGCCATCAAGGGCAACTCGGACCATGGGAAGAAGGTGTTTTATCTCGACGAACGGTTGTTCACGTGCAGAGCGCGGGTTGTGGGCGTCGAGAGCGAGCCGTTGAGGGTTGAGGAGAAGACCAAGAGGAGACGGAGACATGTCAAGCATGTCAAGAGTAAATTGCACTTTACTGTGCTTAAGATTAGTGATTTGGAGGTTAAGAGTCTGGAGGAGTATGAGGCGGCGTTGGCACGGGAGGGCGTAGAGAAGAATGTACAATAGTGAGGGTTCATCAGCATGGCTCTCTGGTTGTATCATATGTACCGATATCAGTGCTCGGAAAGTACGAGCCAGGAAAACATACATCACTGTTTACAGGAACACTAGTGTTATGTTTCTTGTTCATGACTAAGTATACATGTGGGTATATGTGATCCCGTACGCCGATTATGCTTCTTCAACTACTTGCGAGACTCGCTGCTGATTGCACTACTCCTCCACTAGTGCACGACTTGCGCGGCATAAAAGTCTGGGTGCTGATTCTGGATCATGGATGTGACCTTTTCCACCTCCTCGGCCAGGCCCGTGACGTTGGCATCCCATTTGCGCAGTTCATTACCCACTACCCGCTCGGCATGGCCCGTCTTGCGCTCTCCACTGGCCTCGCCCTCGAAGAAGACATATCGGTCGATTTGGTCAATGTAGCCTGCTAGACGACCCTGCTCCAACATCTTGGCCGCATAGTCTTCTGCCTTCTCCGCATCGATACCCAACAGCTCGCCCAGCTGATCGAAGCCGATGTTGTTGTAGAGTTTGGATGCGCCGAGTAGGTTGTGTTCGAGAATAGCCTTTTCTAGCACTGTCAAGCCGTCTGAGCCTCGGGCGAGATGGTGGGGATCGAGCTTAGCGGAGAAGGCCTTGATCTCGGCAGGGGTAAGCAGACGGTTCAAGAAGATCTTCTCCAGAATGGCGTAGTCATCGGCAGAGCTAGCTCGATCGTCCTTGTATAGTTTGGCCAACATCTTCCCTCGTTGTGGACCTGCTGGAGCGAGGACAGTGCAGATGATGGCCCTTCCCAGGAACCTGTCTCGCTCTTCACTGTCCACTAATGGCTCGTTGCTTATGCCGTAGTATGCTTGAGCAGCGTCGAGGAAAGAGCGTTGGGAGTCGAGAATGCGGGCTTGGCTGAGATGGAACATGACCTTGGTCTCCTTATCTTGGACACTGAAGATGATGTTCTTGATCTTGTTCAGGTGTGTATATGCGCTCGTCGGATCGTCCTCCTCCAAATAGCACCGCACTATCCGGATCCATACCTTGGCCTTCTCATCGGGTGTGACAGACTTTTGTGTTGACTCTAGGTTGATGGTAGCGAGCGTCTGCGCAGACCGCCTATAGTCCTCGTTCTCTTGGAATGCGTCAGCGAGCGCTTGCTTGATATGTGTGTCCTGCTCTTCATACTGCCCAGCGCCCTTGGACTGTAGCAGTGTGATGACCCTCTCACCAACCTCAATCTTAGAGTCCGGATCCTTGACGGTCCGGAAGGCGTCTACAAAGGCAGCGAGGAGTGGGCGGAGAACGACTATGCCGAGCGAATCGTCGAGGAGAGTTTGTGCGTATGCGTTGAGGTCGGCGGAGACATTGGTTGATGACTCGATGATTTGCTGGAGAAGAGCGGTGTATTGCGAGGGCTTGTCGCTGACCGGTGCGGTTTCGATTTGCTGCAAGGCAGTGGTGACAGCTTGCGAAGCCATGGTTGAGCAAGCGTAATCTATTAACTTTGGCTCGATTGGGTAGGCGTAGACGAGTAGGGATATGATAAAGTTGAATGTAAGCTACGCAGATACGTGTTTTTTCTAGCTGCCAGTACAATGAGAGTATATCGACATCAAGGCCCGGCTCAAGGTAGTAGGCAGCAGACGTGGGGCAGTTGGGGCAAGCGCGAGGCTGCGGGCTGCGCGATTGTTCTCCGCATTATCGATAAAGAGCTTGGCACGCTAACGCGAGCGCGCGCCGGGAACGAGCAACCATGGCTGGGGCCCTGTTGCCTTGACGGTTCACTTTCGCTTTCGCTTGGTCACCTTTGTATCACTCATCTATCTCTCCACGCGCTTGCTGCCTTTCAGTCTCTACCACCATCTTCACTGCTAACAATACACTCGCTACCCAACACAGTACATTACTTCACACTTCACACACACGTCGCCATGAACGGCATCAAGGCAGACCCTGACGTCAAGATGGACCCGGATGCCTCTACTCCGGGCGGCGGCTTCATGGACGACGAGTTTTACGAGGACACGGGCGAGATGATCATCAACAAGGATGGCCCAGAGAAGGACGTCTGGCTCACGCGCATACCCCCGTGGCTGTACGATGCGGTTTCCAAATGGGACGACCTCGCCGACGGCAAGGACAACGACCAGATACAAATCGGCGAAGTCTACGGTTTCGCCACGACGAGCGGAATCGATCAGTCAAAATCTATGCGCGTCTTCCTCAACGATCGCTGGCGCGCAAAGTCAAACCTGCCCTCTGCCTTCCAGCTAGATCCCGCACCAGCCACCGACACCGTACTAGGGAACACATACGTCTTCACAGAAAAGGACCTACCAGGCTTCCGAGGCCAAAGTTACGGTTATGGCTACGGCAGAGGAGGCAACCAAGGAAGCTTCGGCGGTGTGCAAGATCCCAAGGCGCGCATTCAAAAGCGAAGCAAGTACAAGAAAGCTATTCCCAAGCAGACCGCCCTCATTGGCCACGCCACAAGGCAGTATAACGCCAATCCACTCGAGACCAAAGAGTACAAGGATTTCAGCGCCGCGCGCATCAAACAAGCCATCCAAGGCTCCCATACAACCACCATCATCACTAAAGATACCGAGGTCTCGGATGTCAACAACTCGATTACGCTTAACAACCGATTCAAAAACTTCATCAGGCCCATGACCAAAGGCAAATCACAACAGAACAAGGCTGCTCGTATGGCGAGGTCCGACCTCATCGATTTCCTGCATACTTTGTTCGACGAGTATCAGTATTGGCCAATGAAGGCCATCAAGCAACGTACAAAGCAGCCCGAGCAATACCTCAAAGAGGTCCTCGGCGACATTGCGCTGCTCGTCAAATCTGGTCCCTTTGCCAGTAACTGGAAGCGCCAGGCCGTCTTCGAAAACCAACGCGACACCAGTAAACAGGCCGAGGCAGCAGCGCCAGAGGGTCCCGGTGATGGAGAGTCAGAGGGCGAGGAGGAGATGGAGGATGTCGTTTAGAGAGATTAGATGATCCTGGTTTGAAACAATTACACGGAATTTCTAGACTCGTTGTTGCAACGTTACAATCATGTTGTTGGATTATCCTGGTAAACACAGCGCCCGCTTTAGATGTCAATGGGTGATACCTTGATCTATCCCAGCTAACACGCCAGGGCGTGTTCTAAAGCTCCGCCAATGTCGCAAGAAAGAAAGAAAAAGGAAACAGGATGTAGCGTATCCAAGCTACTTTCCCCTCTCACAACTTCGCCTCCCCCCTCCCCTCCAACAACCCCTCAACCGTCCTCTTCCACGACTCCGCCCTCTCCTCACTAATAGCATTCGCATCATAACTAACGCCAAACTCGACAATGCCCTCCGCACTCGTCGAGCTCCCCACCAAAAACTCATCATCCCTCGCCCTCACCCCGAGTTTCACCTGTCTAAAATCCGCCGCAAAGTCGGTGTCAGCAGGCAGATGATGCACATCATACGTCCCACGCTTGAAAAACGCCGCGAGGGGCCCAATGGATGAGACGCCACATGTAGCACCGTACCCAGCGGTACTAGGCGCGAGGTCGCCCTGGGGATTAGCAGGTTCGCGAGAAGGAGAGGAGCGGCGCTGTGGCGGTAATTTCGCTTCTACACGCTCGATTTGCGCGACGTAGCCCATAGCCAGCAATCGACCTGGGGAGTATCGATCTAGAATAGCTGGTGGAGTAGCCGTCTTCCCCGTGCCGCTCTTGAGTCTCTTCTGGTAGACGCGTAACTCGCGGTTCGCGTGCATGGCTACGAGTCTGAAGCGGGACTGCACGGGGAGGTGCGAGGGTAGAAATGGCATTACGATGCCCTCGCTAAACGCCAACATGCACGAGTCTGCTGGGGGAGGGTTTGTGAAGAATGCCCGTGGGTTGAGCGGGAAGGAGGCGGTGAAGGGCGGGTGCGGAGACGATGGGTAAAGCGACTCGTGGATGGCCATCATGGCTAGGCCTGCGAGTGCGAAACAGCCTGCGCCGATGGATACCTTGGTCGACCGGCAAAGGGCGATAAGTCGTGCGGATGCGGATGCGGATAGCACGGCGGAGACGTGACCGCAGGACATTGGCGGCTGTGTTTCCTCGCTGTAATCGAAGATTCGGTCGAACTTGGGTGAGAGCTGGATGGGCCTTTCTAATCGCTTTTCCCGTCGTAGTGGATTCGTAAAGGTTGATGGTAACCCTTTCTTCACGTGGCGTAGCACCCGGATCAGTGCCCAGAACCAGCGTTGCCTCGCTCGGTTTCCGGAAATGGCTGGATACAGGTCTTCTTGCGCTGCGGGGAGGGTTGCGAGCATTGCTTGGGGTTTGAGGGCGACTTTAATGGAAGCGAGGACCTTGGGTTGCGGCTGGTTGAGGAGACGCGTGAAGTGGCTGAACCAGTTGTACGCTGATAGTGCATCTGAGATTTGGTGCGCGATTACGATTAGTAGACGCAGAGAGAAGGCTCCGTCGGGAAGGCGCTTTATGGGGAGGACGTGGACTTTTGAGAGGCACTTTCTCGGCTCGATGATGCGGGTCACGTTGTAGGCGTGGTGGTAGATTTCTGTGTCGTCCACTTCATCGTAGATGTCTCCAATCCAGATGATGTTTTCCTCGACTTCTTTGATTGCGTCGTCTTCGGAAGAGGGAATGTCTACTGCGAAGCCTCGTGTTCCTGTGTCTGGGTCGTCATGGACACGGGCGAGGAGAAGCGGGTGCTGCAGGCGAAGCGTTGTCCACGCCAATGCTATTCTGTGTCGAAGGTCTTCTGCTGAAAGTTTGTGTTGGATGGCCAAGGTGAAAAGCGCAGTCATGTCTATTCAATGGTCAGTAATTTCCATAGTCGTATTCATTATTGGCGTCCCGGGTATTCTCCTCGCAGCGTTTAGTTTCCACGCAGAAAACAAAGTAAATTCGTAATATTTCAAACCAACGCCTTAATTATCTCTTTGGAGCTACACGTACCTGCCCGACCGCCATAGTATGTACCATCTAAGTCGAAAGATGTTTCCACTAGCCCAAGAGGTCGCTGGAAGGTATGCTCGCCATCCGGACTAGTCGAGAGCTTCCATGAAGCATAGTTGGTTGCGTATTTGTCTAGCCAGTGGCCCTGCTCTTGATGTTGCGCCATTGCGCCTCTAGGTCTATGTTCTAGTAGCAATGAGTCTGTGGTTGCTTTTTGCCACTCGCCGTGAACCAAAGACAAGAAGAGCAGACTAAGAAGTTCTATATTAATAACAGAGGGTGGTTGAGGAGGAAGAATGTGTAGGAAGTGAAATGCAAACCACGAGAAGATATAAGTGGATCAACCTGCTTAATCGGGTATGCTTTTCGGCATGGCCCGCCCGAGTCATTGATGTTTTAGCGTCATTATTACCGCTGGCTATTTTTGCCGAGCAAACGAAGGTATTCACTCCGACATTTCACTACGAACCAAGACTAAGTATCTGTTGATTTCTGAATGTGTATTCAAAGTCGCGAAGATACTTGTCTGGTGCTGTAGTTCCTACAACCAAGTTGAAACGATCGAATGATAATTGTCGAAATTATGTGTAACAAACTCAACTGTTATGCAAAAACGCGCGAGTCACTTATGGACCAAGGTCAGGGCAAGCAGTACGGTGTGCTGGCTTATTTGAGTAGAAGTCTCGAGTATCGCAGCAGATGTTTTGATTGACATGATCTGATGAGCAAAGCTTTCCAACAGCAATCACGTTCGTATTGCCCGTGTTGTTTGCATCGGCGAATGGAACTGGTACCTGTTGTCTACATTCGCCTCACCCACAACGATTCATAGCTGCCCATCTATGTGAGAGTTTGCTGGCCAAAAAGTGGACATTTGGTAGTCTTGAAATTGTACACTCGAAAGCAAGGGCCGCGGTCCTTGTAGATCTCGCGGCCGGTTATGGCTCCCTAGGACGCTTTGCGTACTGATGACTAGTTTCCACTAACCTCCTGGCGCGTCGGTGTGCATGGTGTTAATTCGATGTGGTAGCCGTATCTGTGTAACTCGTCGTACGCCCTCGAAAGACTCTTGAATATCTTTTGTGTACAGCTTGCGCTGCCTAGTCAACCAGCAATTCCCAACTACAAACGTCGTGCTTGTGCCTTTCGAGGAAGCCGTGGCTTGTTCGTGTCGCATACGTGTCGCATTCAGCCGAGGACGATGAGGTATATTATCATGAGCGTGTTGATAAACATCAGTGGTACTACAGCTCTGTCAGCGTGTTTGTTCCGATGATAGCTTATAGAGACCGTGGTTGTCTTGCGCGGGGAACACAGCCGGTATTAGAGGGGTAGACATACTCCGCATCAATGTCCGTACTGAGGAGACGAGGTTTATGAGTCGTGCCTTAATACTGGCGTCGTCGCGCTGGCTGGCAAAACCGGGATCTGCAGATGCTGTCCACCCGACTGCTTGTGGTCAGCACATATCCAGTAAATTGCAATGGCCCACGAGGTGATGGGGAGTATCAAAGGCATCTTGACGTACTGCGTGCGAGGAAGCGGTCTTCGGACAGGATGGCAATGGCATTGATGAGGAGTACGGCGACTGCACGTGTCAGCGACTCGTCTGGTCAAATGCGACTTCCCAAGGAATACCATAGAAAAGCCCACCCAGGCCGAAGAAGAACATTTTCGAGGTTCAAATGTAGTTTTAGTATTGTGTTATACAATTTCGGCGAGAGTGAGAGCGCGAAAGCGAAGTATAAGTGTCAATGGTGGTGCTGCTGCCTGCCAGAAAGCCAGCTGTCGTTCGTGAGGGTCAAGCATCGCAGGTGTCGGGATTATGTAATCCTTCGCACATGGAAACATGTCATAGTGCTAAGCAAGCTGATTTTACCAAGTCCGCACTCGCACTTTCTATATGTGATTCTGCATATAGCTGTGAAGCTTCCAGGAATACTGTAGAAGCTGCAAATAAATGCGTCTCTCCATCGACGTGGCATGCGAATCACACCGTCGCCAGGGAGCCTCTGAGACTAGGTACCTAGATACATATATCTCGGTCAGCAGCTGCGCGCAAAGGGTTCGCTGCAGAAGAACCTGATCGGCGCTCATAGGATTCTGGCATCTCGAGTAAGGATGACCCAAGATAAAGTTATGGGGAATAGCCCAGCCGATGGGACTTCAGGGCCTCCGCGATGATCGTCAGGCCGCAGCGGGTCTGGCATACATAGTCGGGACTCAAAAACTCACACCAATCGCAGCGTCGTGTCGAATGACAGGGCCCGGGGGCACCACCGTGGCCGGCTACAGTCGCGCGCCGTCTCAGCGTCAGTTCCTCAGTATATAGAGTGGCGTCATTGCCATGCCTATCTCCGGGCCGAAAGCTTTGTTCTAGAACGGTTGGTGTGTAGTTGGCATTCAGGTTGTTTGGTCTTCACCGAACCTGTTCTTTTACCCTGCTTTTGTTGTGTGTAACTGTCCGTGGTCGAGTTCTCTACGCAGTGCAGCCCTAGCAACTGGCAAACCCTGTCGCCCCGTGCGCCTATCCATTACCCGGTCTAGAACCGATCTGCCCTCTCCTACGCCTTCTCACGCTGTCCCCACTCCGAGCGCGCATCAACAGACGTCGCCCAACGTCTCCCGACGTCTTTCCACCTGCTAAATTCACAGGCTTCCTTGGCTCTCTAATTTCCACGTACCTCGTGCGCGCGACTAGTCCTATGCGTCTCCCAAGAAGTCTGTCCTTCGTTGTCGCGCGTTCATATTGAGGCCATCGGGCTCGCTTCTTGTTGCCCCATTCGGCAGTACGGCAATTGTATCCGCGCCCGTCACAAATCGCATTACAATCCTAGGCAACTGTACTTTGCCATCACATCTTCGCCATGACTGAAGCCGACGGCGGCAATGATGGTGGTTATTTCGCCATGGGCACCATGGGACAGCGCTCGAGGTCTCAGTCACCAAGCTCGATACGTAGCAGTCCCATTTCGATGCATATGACATCGCCATCAACCACCACGGCCTCCCTTACTGCGCTACAATACTTGCCAGTACCTGTCCTTGTGCTATCTTCAGAGAAGACTGTATCGCTGGCTAACGAGTCCATGGGCCGTTTGTTTGGTATTGATTTTGAAAGCATTCACGATCTTTCCATATCAGAGGTTTTGCAGGACAAGACCATGGGAGAACTGGGTGTTGATATCCTACAAAACGGCTCTCCGATCCTAATCACATGGGAGGTTCGTCTGTTCCCATCTAATCACAAAAATATAACCCCGTGATTGCTGACGGTTGACATGTATAGGCGTTTCTCGATTGTGTTGTAAAGGACGCAGTGGCAAATGCACTGGATGAGGACGGAGACTCTCACATGGGAAGTGGACACACAACACCCACTGCAGCGAATATACCCTACCAAACGAACTCTCAACCGACGCCACCTTTGCCACCTTTGAGTAGTACAAATCTTGCGCGAACCACAGTACACGATGTATCAGTAGACGTTGTTGTTGCACCACTTTATGTAGGCCCCGATGGCACACTGCAAAAGTGTGAGAGGAAAGCAGCGTACAAGGACGCAATGCAAGCAACGTGCATCATATCCATATGGAGCATTGAAGACATACAATATTACACGCTAACCTTCACAAGCGCAACATCTGTTACTGCCACAAACAGTGCACAGCCCTCTAGCCGTATGGTAAATCGAACAAACACCGGAGCAAAACTCGACAAGTCGCGGAGCTCTGGATCAAGTACTTCATCAGGTCGTCGCTCTGGTAGCAGTTCGAATTCTACATCCAAAGTAGTCACACCAACCCTTCAACAGCCAGAGTTCCCTCCCCGTGGTCCTCCCAGCAAGAATGTTGGTGATATGGCGACGTCCGCTTCCGTCTTCCAGAAGGCAACCCAACTCAAGGACGCTATTTTGAACTCCATCACCATGCCCGCATATGGTATGTCAAGTCTTGGTCTATAGATGTCCAGCATTATACTAACAATGGTACAGCCATGTGGAAAGACGAAAGCTTCGGTATACCCAACAAGGCTCTTCTGCGGCTTCTATCGAAAGATGCTACATATGCTCCAGGAGATCAACGAGATTTTCTTTCACAATTTTCATGCTGGACAGAAGACTTTCAACGTCTTCTATCCATCGACGAATTCCCCATCATCGAGGTTTGCCGCACGCAAAAGAGGGTCGAGAAACAGCGTCTTGGCCTCCGACATCCCCAGACTGGCACTCGAATCGTGTACGAAATTAATGGTGAAACGGTCTTCCACGAAGAGACGGGAGATTTCCTTGGTGGTATAGTAATATTCAAGGATATCACAGAGTACACCAACCAAATTGCAGCACAAATCGAAGAGAACGAGAAGCAATTCGAGTATATCGCGAACTTTATGCCGGTTATGGTATGGACGACTACTCCGGACGGATTACACGACTGGTTCTCCCAACGGTGGTATGACTACACCGGGCTCACCGTGGATCGGTCCTTGGGCGAAGGCTGGCGGCTTCCATTTCACCCCGATGACATGGCTGCGACTGCTCAGCGCTGGTTTCATTCACTGAAGACGGGAGATGAGTATAATACAGAATACAGATGTCAACGCTACGATGGGGAATGGCGTTGGATGTTGGGGCGGGCCCTACCGTTCTACGATGATTCCGGACGGATAGTCAAATGGTTTGGTACTTGTACCGACATCCATGACCTAGTACTAGCACGGCAAGAGGCGCGACAAACAAGAGAGCAACTACAACAAGTCATCCAGCACGCAAAGATTGTCCTGTGGGTCATCAACCGCCAGAACGAGGTCAAAGTGCTTGAAGGCGAACTTGCAGAGCACCAACACTTGCGAAAAGATGAGCTACTTGGGAAAAACATATACGATGTGTTTGAGCTGGGTGGCAACGACCGTGAGCGTTGGCGTGGACCAATACAGGAAATCCTTCAGGGCAAACAGTCAGACGAAATCGTTAATGGAGCTTATATGTCAGAGGCTCGCTATTATCGGACACGTCTAGTACCGCTGATGAGGGCCTCCCGGACCGCAGGAATTGAGGGACGGGCCTTTGTCGATGGCGTCATAGGTGTCTCGATGGATATCACAGAATTGCGAGAAAGAGAGGAGCAGTTGAAAGAGCAGGAGAAGGAAAATTCAAGACTTCTGGCCAACGAGGCGGCAGCGAAAGAAGCCAGTCGTATGAAGTCTCAGTTCCTCGCCAACATGTCGCACGAGATTCGAACGCCCATAGCCGGCGTCATTGGTATGAGCGAACTTTTGTTTGACATGAATCTCAACGAAGAACAAAAGGACTGTGCCGAAAATATCCACCGTTCTGCTAACAGCCTCCTGACGGTGATTAACGACATCCTGGAGTAAGTAGTTCTTCACCAAAACCCCTTGCCTTCTTATCGAGCAACGGCTAACTTTATACCCTCGCATCTAGTTTCTCTAAAGTCGAGTCTGGACGGCTGGACGTCGAAGAGGTGCAATTCAGCCTTAGCGTAGTTCTCAGAGATGTCAACAAGATGATGGCTTTTGCAGCAAATAGAAAGGGCCTGGATTATCACAGTTCGATCCAAGATGAGGTCCAAGCAGATCTACGAGTAATGGGAGACCCAGGCCGACTTCGTCAAATCCTGACGAACGTTCTCACAAACAGTATCAAGTTCACGTCCGTGGGGACAGTCCAGCTATCCGTCTCCATCAGCCAGGAAACCAAAGACATGGTGACGGTCAACTTTAGTATCGTCGATACGGGTATTGGGATCGAAGAAGAGGTCCGCAAGCGGCTCTTTCAACCGTTCAGTCAGGCGGATTCGTCCACAGCTCGAAGATTCGGTGGCACAGGTTTGGGATTGACTATCAGCAAGAATCTGGTGGAGCTCATGAAGGGGCAAATTTGGCTGGACTCCAAGTTGGGTCAAGGGACCACTGCTACGTTTTGGATCCCATTTACTCGCGCTCCATCGCAAGACGGCGAATCTCCGTTGGTGCATCTAGAGTCAATTCCGGATCGACTTCAGAGCGACATGTCAGTCTCCTGTGGAAGCTCGGAAGGTCACACACCTCCCCTGACACCCAACGGCAATTCTGGATACCCCTTGTTGAAATCAACCATTCCAGATCATCTTATGAACCTCTCAGAGAGTGAAAGAGAGCAAGTGCATGTGCTAGTCGTCGAGGATAAGTAAGTTCTGCCTGGCATACGGCTACAAATATTCGTACCTAATCATATGCAGCCACATCAATCAACAAATCGCTCTCAAGACGATCAAGAAGCTCCACTTCTCAGTCAACGCGGTGTGGAACGGTCAGGAGGCATTGGAGTATCTGACGAAAGACTTCGGTCCTTCACATCCTCGTCCGGACATCATTCTTATGGACGTTCAGGTACGTAAGCTGTGCAACGTAACATGAACCGGCAGCTCACGGAAGACGCAGATGCCAATTCGAGACGGCTATTCTGCTACCCATGCTATTCGGACAGAAGCCCCTTGGCGCAACATGCCGGAGATTCGAGGTGTCCCCATCGTCGCGATGACAGCTAGTGCTATACAGGGAGACAAGGAGAAGTGTGTCTCGTGTGGGATGGACGTAAGTACTGGGCAGACGCTCGCCAGGGTATCAAAGAACGAGGCATGCTGAAACATCACAGGATTATCTCGCCAAACCGGTAAAAGGAAAGCTGCTTGAGAGGGTGAGTTACCCAAGTAGTCTACAAGTGAGCTAGCTAACGATGAGAAGATGCTTGTCAAGTGGGCAATTGAAGGACGGCGAAAGACGGCAAAGGGAACGCCATCCGCAATCGACAATGATCGACGAGGCGTCGCAAAGCCAAAACCTCGAAAGAGATCTAGCGCAAAGGATCACCCGCGAACGGCAGGCACATCGCTTGAGTCTGAAACAACGGCGCAAGCACTGACCGCTGAACTTGACCGCCTTCACTATCAGAGTGACGCAGCATTCGCGAGGTCGAGCGAAAACGAGGGTGAAAGAGCTATGCGACGCATCAACGCGGAAGAAAGAGACAGGAAGTTGCGTGATGAAAAGCTCTATTCTCTTGTCGGCCCTCAGCTCAGACTCCATGACACTGCCGAGGGACCTCAGAGCGAACCATCGATGCCTTTGACCGAGGCGAACATAGAAAAGCTGGTCCACGAACAAGATGCCGATGCCCCTATCACAAAGAAATCGGCATCGTCGGATGAGATTGATACCAGCATGACCGACAACCCGACTCCCAACATGAACAGCACGAGGCAGCCGGCCTTGGCCCGCCCGGCTCTACAACACGCGCGCCATCGTGAGAGCGAACAGACCATTGTTGAGCACGTGGCTCGATGAACTGACCATGAACAATGATGCCGAGAATATCACCGTCATTTCGACATCACAGCCTCAACCTGGAAGGTACAGGCTCCTTCCTTTTTGAGCTTCGTTCGTAGCATGTACTCCACCAGAGACACGCATTGACCGTGCATTATTTGATATGAGCACGAGAGGCAGAAAATATTGAACAAGCACGCGGTCTTGCAGGAGCGCTCAAGCCCTACCAAAGCGTTGGGAACTGATGTTAGATGTATCACAGGGGACATATTGGAAGGCTGGCTTTGATGGCTGCGCGCGAATGTCGAGCTTATTCTTATTGGCACGGCTTCTGGTGGCGTTGAGGCACGTCCCTCTCCGCCCTCGCCATCGAGAGCACGGAGGTCAACACCCATGTAGCATCGAGTCGGAAAGGGGAATGCAGCATTCTTCTCGTAGGATAGACTTCCTAGAAAAATCATGCCCATCCTATTGCTTCCTCACCTACTAACACATTAAATGTACGTGAGCCGAAGAGGCTGAATGCGACATTGACGTCGAACTTGAGTCACATATCGAGGCTTCACCGCTGGGTCGCACAAGCATAGGCATTTTGGCATTGCTTCTGGTGCATAAAGGGGAAGAGCTTAGGTAGCACTCTCGACATGCTGTCAATGCTGACTGTCGTATCCGGACAACGAAGATTTTGATCTGCGAACTGTATTGCGTTTTCGCAACTTCCACATGGCAGCCCCTCTAGATGTGGAAATGCCCATGCTCCTTGTTCACAGCCTCATGACTTGACAGTGATGATCATACACCTTCACCGTTAGACGGCGGGAACTTTGTGAAGATCATGCGATAGCATTTGAGCATGCAGGATCTCCAGCTCAAACCTTGAAGCCGCACGGACCTGCCTTACGCAGCCACCCCCAAGCTTGACAAGTTGACAGCCCACGTTACTCCCGCAGTTTCAACGGACGTTACATCGGGCGGCTTGAGCTCACTGGCGCTGCGGCTTGCCGACTTGAAGCGTTCTCTTGGCTCCCCAGCCTGTCATTGGCTGGGGGCTCCAAATGCACCGCTGCCCGTGACTAGACTTTTTCCTAACCCTTTCCTAGTCCGAATACAATGGGCTTGCTGCTGAATGTACCAGCACACCGGGTGCACTTGATTCGCTGCCTCGCCGACCACTTGCTTTTGCTGTTTTTACTGGTCCTTTGCGCTTGCGCGATAGCTTTTCGGTTCAGTTGCTGCCCGGTCCTAGTGGGAGTTTGTTAGGGCGCTATGGGCTAGGTGAAGCGCATGTTGAGTACTCCACATTGATGGCGCCGCGGAACCTTTGAACTGCAAAGAAAAACGTTCGTCTTG
The DNA here is from genome assembly GCA_004380135.1 of Stemphylium vesicarium. Lineage (NCBI taxonomy): Eukaryota > Fungi > Ascomycota > Dothideomycetes > Pleosporales > Pleosporaceae > Stemphylium > Stemphylium vesicarium. Next base: position 29,139 of record QXCR01000132.1, on the reverse strand, counting down.
CGAGATAGCAGGCCCGTCAACGTCGTCAACCACGCGTCCCCTGACTATCAAACACCGCTGATCACTTCGCAGAGCCGCATATCTGGCTCACCACCAGATCGTGGGGTACGCTTGTCGACGATCTCCGAGACGACGGGCATAGTGTTGCACATACAGTATCTACCAGGTCCGCTGCGAATGGAGAGAGTGAACTTTCTTTCTCCACAGGCCGCGCACTACGGCTCGTATTTTCACCACTAGCTGTGATCTCGGAAATAAAAAGTAACCCACCCACAAGCTTATCGGGAGGTCAAATCCCGTGGCAAGCCCAAGAAGGATGCCTCAACAGGCAACGGCTAATAAACTGCGGTGATCTGGCAGGGCTAAAGAATGCAGGGTCCAGTATTCAGATGCCGAGCCTGTTCTCACTCACCGGCTATCGAAAGAGACATCGGACCTGCAAAATTGTGCTATAGCGTGAAAGACTCGGTGGCATTCAATGTTATCCACTTGTCTTACTATCGTGATGCCGAGGCGAGTCACAGCAGCGCACAAGATGCAGTAGTCAGTTCGCTGCTGTCGACAGTAGGGTACCGCTTCCGCCGACATATGAACAGCCACAGTAGCGCTGGAGGAGAGCGCAGCCATGTGGATACTGAGCGTTCAAGTGACTTCGATAGTGCGCACGCTCGATGTTGAGCGGGATGGCGCTGCTCCAACAGATCTTGCCCTGCATCGCAAGGCTCCGCGGAGGATAAAGAGTGAGGGGGATTTTGAACGGGCTCCGTGCGCAGCGCTGCAAGGCGGCCCTTCTATCCCACCAGCCAACCAGTCAGATGCGGCTGTGGGCCTAGCAGCTGCTCAGCGGTGAGATGGCAGTTTCCGCGTGCATAGTTTTTGGCTGGTTTGCCACCTCGCATCCAATTGTTGCCTCTGAGGCCATGATGCGAGTTCAGCGCCCAACACTGCGCTGTGCTGCGCTCTCTCTCGACTAAGATAAGACACACCACAACAACGAATGCTGGCGTGCAGCATGTGCAATATCACGGGCGGCAAATAGTCCGTATCCTTGACCGCCTCTACATCATCTTGCATTTTCTTTCACTGTCGCCAGGTACGACCTGATGTGGTGCACCAATGACAGCTCGCCTGAGATGGCTAGCGGCTGCGCTAAGGCACTCTCCCTATGACGACATTCAAACAAGCACCCACATTCTTTTCGCTCCTCTGCGCCCCCAGCAGCCGTGTCAGCGGGGGATACATGCTGGTCTTGGCTCTCATCATTTCTCACAGCTAGCACGCCCGCCCGCGTCAATGACAGGCCGAAGATACGGGCACGAACGAAAGGCCCCATGCACTCGAGTGTAAGTGAGCGGGCGAGCATACCTGTGCGCGTGTGTGTGTGCCTAGGGACGCCAGGGTGTCGTCATTGGTGGATATAGGGACCGCCCATACAGCTTGCTACACATGACGCCTCGTTGCCCATCGTGTGCAGGTGGGCAATGGGCGTGATTGGAGCCAGAGAATCGCTCTCCCAGGATTCGGTCCAGCGTGCGACTGTCTCGAGGGCGGAATGCTGTGTGAAGCAGGTACGGCGACAAGACCACGTCGCCCCTATTGGATCCAGCATGCGTCCCATGGCAGTTCCCGAGATTGAGGTGTATGCCTCAGCTTGTGACCCGCTATCTGGCTAAGCTACACGTCTTGCACCAAAAGCAACTTGGACGGCGATCAAACGCTTGACCATTGCTTAGGTGCGCGCACAGGCGCTGCCTCAGGGGACTAATTTCACTCGAGCGCCTTTTTCCCTCGCGGGCGCCGTGCACGACGGAGAGTCAGGGAGAGGGGCGGAATCAGCGCTAGGGCCGAGTGGAGGATACTCTGGGAGTTCGAGTTTACGCAACAACGTGGAGATGGGTTGTGGCGGACCGACTCCGCGACGCGAAAGCAGTGTCTCCGGTCAATGTCCGGCGCGATGCACCGCAAAGCGACAAGCCTGCGAAGCCGCTTTTTCGGTCCCTTTCTTGGGGTGGGCCGTGGTCCTAGGCGACCGTTGTTCACAGCGACAATTTTCGAGTCGACAATTCCAAAAAGCAAGGCCCAGGGGTGCTCAGATATCGCACCAGGATGATGACAGAGAAGCTCCATGCCCTGCCGCGCTCGTCAGCATCACTGCGGAGTATTTCACTGCTCCTTCTGCGCAAAAGGCTAGCGCCCACGCCCAAAACGGAAGCATGCAATTGTGAGTGAATGGGCTAGTCTGCTTCGATGCCCCTCGTCGACCCTGGTGCTGGTGGATGCACGCCAAAACAAAAGCCAAAAAAGCCCTCCCGCGCCTACCGCCCGCTGATTCGCGGCGGACTTTCGATGCAGAGGTTATTGTCTAGCGTCGATGGCCGGCCTGGCACACCACTGGTCTTGCCACGGGTACCAGAGCTGCCGATGATAGCGCACTCGAACTGCGGTAGACGCTGGCTTGCTATCGACGACCGCTGAGGCGTGTTGAGGCTACAGTGCCAAATGGCGCGGATGCAGCGCGGCCGTGGGCTTGTCGCTGAACGTCCGCTCCCCACATCCTTAAAAGCAGCGGTCGACGCGCTGCCCTAGCGTGCTCGCCACCCCTGTCATCACAGACGTAGGTGCGTCCGGGGTCTTCAGCCAGCTTGCCAGCTCCTATGCTTGGCCTCTAGCCTATGATGGAGGTGCTGTGAACCCAAAGACGTAAACCCTCCAAGCAGCCGAATTTATCAATGAGGGTTCCCCGATGGATGCCCGCTGATCAACAGACTTTCAACCTCTAAGCTTCACTCAATCCTAAAACCACTCTCGCCTGAACGCGTACTAGAGACCATCTATACTGCTTTCATCATCGTTACTCTCACATCCTTACTTCTTTGTTCCTGGTTTGCTTTTCTAGCGAATAAACGTTACCGAACTTTTCCCACCGCGACACGCAACACGCAACCCAGCCCACACGGTCCGCCCCTGCACCCGCTGGGCATTCTCCTCCCTCCCAGCACAGTGCCTCACTTGAAACGCTCGAGCGTCTGCCACTCGGTCACTGGTGTCCGCTTCGCCCTACACCTAATCTCGCTGGTTCATCGCCACGGGTCCTGCTTAGTACAGGTCAACTGATCGACATACCAAAGCGATCATCATTACTCCTCTGGGAATACCACAGCACGGGAGTCCCCAGTGTCAGAGTGAATTCAAAAGGTCGCAGATCCCACCGCTGAGTACCTGTGATCGACTATCTCCACGTTTTTGACCCTCGACTACCTCGTTTCACCCTCTGGATCTACAAGCTGAGTGTTTATCGTCACACTCACCTTTATTCTCTTGCACCACGACCACCTTCCCTTTCCCTCGGACCCTTCACCATACCACCAATCACTCGCACCTTGTTACCGCAATGGCAATGGCAGTCGACAATCGTCAACAACCTCAGCTTAACGGCATGGGCTACGACCACATGCGCTACCCACAACAACCACACTTCACCAACCCTTGGGTATCAGCCGGCGCCTCGCAGCAGCAACTGTACCCAACAACAGTCGCACCCAATGTAGACGCACAGCGGCCCACTAGCATCGCCATCCCGTACCACGGTCTAGCAGTCACAGCTCCTCCCATGGGACAAGGTATTACTCTCCCGGATGGCAACTTCGGAACAGAAAACTTACTTGATACGTCTGAAGATATCATGTCGCGAGGTTACCCCACTGGCTATGCTACATCTGGGTCTCCTCCAAACCAATCGTACGCACCCACATCGGCTCCTTACTCTCAGGTGGAATACGCCAACGCAGAGCGGAGCCCGTACGCATACCAACAGGATGCATCGCGTCGCTCTTCACACCCGTCAGTCCCCTCAATGGCATTCTACGAATCCGTGGAATCTCAGCGCCAGCGCCAAAGTTCACTTGTTGACTTTAGCAGAATGAACAGCCAGCAACCGCGCAACAGCTTCAGCGATGCGCTCGATGCTAGCCGCGGCATGGTCTCCCTGAGCCAATCAGACATTACCCCTAGGAATATCTATGGCTCCCAGGGAACCAGCCGCAGCTCGACCGAATCATACGGATTCCCCTCAACACACTCGACACACTCCTCCATCTCATCAGGCAGCTATGGCCCCAACGGATACTACGGTGGCGAGGGCTCCGTTACCGATTACAGCTCAGCATCTGAGTCTGTCGACTTGGGCAGCTCGCGCACCCTTCCCCGCCCCAATGCGCTCCTCGGCGCAAACATGCCCCCCGCACCAGCCTCGATGATGAGCCAGTTCAGTTCCAAGGTCTCATCAAGTTCGCAGAAGAAGCACAAGTGCAAGATTTGCGACAAGCGATTCACCCGACCAAGTTCCCTGCAAACACACATGTACAGCCATACTGGAGAGAAGCGTATGTATCAACAGTCCGTGTCGCGCACACTTCAGCTAACAATTTCGCAGCATTCGCATGTGAAGTTGATGGATGCGGACGCCATTTCTCAGTTGTTTCCAACCTTCGCCGACACCGAAAAGTACACAAGAACGACGGCAGCATCGATCATCCCTCGCCAGACAGTGTCGATCACTAAATGATCAACATGATGGTTGTCATAGCGTATACGCTTTTCTGGACAACCTCTCGTCGCTCGTCTCCAGTACATATCATGTTTTGAGATACCACCGTCGCGCATTTCCTGGCCACCAACATAGACTGAACGGCACCTAGTTGGGATGACTCCTATTCTACCTATCGCTTCGCCCTACCCGGTTTACTGAGATACCACCCGGCCCTGTCACTCCCGAAGGGACCATCTACGGCGTTCCCTGGCGTTCCGAGCTCTACAGCTTTCACGAGTTTCAATTTTTTTTTGTTCTAGCGATTCCTCAACCCTGTAACATTACGCGCATCCATCGTCTGGGGCCTGGACTTTTTTCCCAATCCGCAAATATTTGTCTAATTACCAACTGCGCTCGACTGGGCTTTGACCCATGGTCGTCATGGAGCACATGTTGTCATCATCATTCGCTTATACCCTTTAATATTTTAGACTCTCTTTTAGCGACCACCTTCCCGACGTGAACTCGGGACGGCTGGTTCGCACAATGACGTTTGTACAGTAGCAGCGGCTTGGAGCACGCGAGAAAGGCACAAGCCAGGGTGGCCATTGTCACGACCTAGAGTCGAGTTGAAGCAGCGGGAGAAAATGACGCAGTTCTCCATATTGTGGATTGGAATGCGGCAGAATCAAAGACCCTTGTTTAACCCATGCATCAAACCCTTTCCCGTTCCGATTTCTCTATTCTTAATTCTCTCACACACCAGCTGACACAGTGACGGCACAGAACATTTCAGTTTGCTCCGGTACCATGGAACCGTGTTCGTACATTCGTCATCTGAGAAAGCCCGGTTTCGGTTTGACCAACGCGATAGGACCACCACCTGGTCTCCGCAATGCCATCATTTGGCGTTCCATGAGCGGTGGGCTTACGACAAGGGCCGACGCTTGGCACTCGTCATGCAGCGTCACATCCTAGTCGCTACTGGACCCTGGAATTTGGCTGCTCCTCACTGGCCTCCCGTCTGTCAGCGAGTGGGATGTCTGCCGATGCATCTTGTGCCGCCTCAGGCTCCTCTTTACTGCTATTATCTGCTCCATCGTCAAAGTACCGGCCCCCATGCTGCCTAGCTGACCCCTGTCAGCGGCTCGTAGTTGCGTACGAGGCTGCGCTGGACGCCGACGATGTCATTTTGTTTCACTCGAGTCTGCAAAGTACCGGTGTGTGTGTGCTGACGACGTCGGGCTTTCTTCTCGTCTCAGGCATCATGTCGGCTGCGGGACTTGATTACTTCTACACTCTCCCTTCCAATCATGGTACTCACTCGTGGATAGTGGGTCACACGCGCTGGGTACCGGTCCGAAAGGAACCTGAGATGAGATCGTAGCATGCCTGACCGTGCGCTGCCCTCTACTTATTTTTTCGAGAAAAGATCGTCATAAGGACGCGACGACTTACAGCTTGTCGAAACACAGGGCTGACTATTCCGCCAACCCGCCGCGTTACAGAGACATGACGACGCAAGTGCGGGACTTGTTGTTGGTTGCTACCGTTCCGCTGCTAAGTTGGGCCAGCGGAGAATGCGAGTCAATTTAGTTTGCAATACCGCCGAACTATCATTCGCAAGGGAACTTTTCCGCCAACACCCCTTCCCAGTACCCTTTTTTTTTTTGGCTTGCTTTCCTTGCCACCCGCTCCGGCTCCTCTATCTCGGAGTTTGAAACTTTGTGCTCCTGCAAAACGCATCTTCAAGCCATCATGCAAGCCAGTGTTGCCATCGGCGCTGTTGCCTCGGAATGGCAATGACCTTTGCCCTCTGACCGGACACTGATTGTGCAACACATGATGGTGAGTACTTGAGGCGAAGGCGCACTGCAGTGTCTTAGCCTGAAGCTACATATGTGGCCGCGTTATACTACTGCATATCATGATACCCCGGGACGCAAAGTCGATAGCCTCAGCCAAAGTGCATTGCGCCTTTGTTCTCACGCTATCGTCGTACGTTGACGAACAATGGCTTAAGTGAACAATCTCAATCCTGGCTCTTTGCCTTGGGCATACTTGCGGCCGCAGCGACACAATCAGGTGAGGCTGGCTATCTAGCTGCATTAACCCCCCTTGCAGTCGTCCTCTTGCACGAGAAGAAGGGTTTCTGCAGCGGCAAGCAAGGACCGGGTTTCAAGAAAAGTGTGTGACAACTTCTCCATATGCACTGCGACGAGAGCGTCTAACGGCGGCGAGAAAGGTGCCATGTTCATTTCCCGCCTCGAATCTATTCCTTGATCATACTTGAATCCTTCGCATTTTTGCAACCATTCATGACACGAGCGCAAGTTGCAACAAGCGGCTGGCCTAGCGTCGATCCACTCTGCTAACCTTGGTCAAGAACATGTTCCGCTTTCGCAGAGATGAAGCCGCCAGTGGTGAAGGCGGAGCGACATCGCTTGCGCGTCGAACGCCAAGTGACACTCCGTTGCCACCTCCTCAGAAGCGCTCCAAGCAAGCAACAAGTCAAGCACCGACTAATATCCACCACCACGCGCCAGCCAGACAGCACGGATGCGTTGTCACCAACGGTGGTGGTAAATCCTACAGAAAAGTGGACCTCATATCGAGATTGAGCCAACCCCGCAATCCCATGCCTGATCTCCAACGGTTTCAGGATCCCGCACAGCTGCTGTCAACGTCTCCACTGCTTGAAGCACGCGCAGCTTCGGGTCTGTAACCGATGCCTTTGTACCTTCCTAATTTGTTGATAGATCTGCTAGATTCTGCATCCCACGACCCATAGGACGCGCAATCGTGTGTACCTAGGAGCAAATTGCTCGCCTCCATGGTAGCTTTGTAAGCCCTGTAATTGCAGGGCCGTGTATACCACCACGGACTCGAAAGTGGTGACAAGTATGTTTCTGTCAGATGCTCACTCTCGTCCGTAGGATATTTTCTGTCGTTTTGTCTTGTTGGTGTCCTCATCGTCGTCGTCGGCAGCCTTCTTCTTCTTGCTTCCTCCTGGCCTCGCACCGTTTGTGGGTTGACTCGACTCGCGCGTAGGGAAGGACGAGGTGGGCGTTGGGGCATGCGATGGGGTAGCTGAGCCTGGTGTCGACGACTCCCTCAAGAAGCTGGTAGAACTCCGACTGAATATCCTGTCCACATCATTGATGGGTGCCTTTCGCCGTGTCGCTGTACCGGCTCCGCCAGCTGCCGTTGTGGTCGCTGCACCCTTGATGTAGTTGTCGAAGCCTTTTATGATGTTGCCGGCGCTCGTCTCCTCTAGGTATTGGGTTTCGACTCGCAGGATGTTGTCTTCGAGTTGTAGCTGCCGTGAGGATTAGCATAGACATTCATGACGCGTCGTTGGCAGTACTAACCAGATTGTTATCAATCAAGCGCTTCTTGTTCAGCGATTCGCGTAGGTCGCGTCGCAGTCTCTCGTAGTAGGGCATGCCGCGCGAGTTATCCGAGCCAGCATTGTTCGCGTTTGCTGGGGGCGCATTTTCCGTCATGATGAAGGGCGGTATAGCGTCGTGTATGGTGTTCAGTACTCTCACGGCCTCTCTTTGTAGTACAGGTAGCGTGTACCAGGTCTGCGGTTCGGTAGTTTGGCGGTTGCGGTTTCCCTTGGATGAACGCGGAGGCTAGCGTTCTTTGAGCTCGGGCCTCTTTGAGGAATCGCAACTTCTAGATCGCAATCAAAGAAGCTATCGCACCACGCTTCTTGTCTCCTCCAAGTACTCGTCACCAACTTCACCCGCCTACACCCTCGCCGCAGTCGCTTCTGCTCGTCGCGCGCGCCTTCTCCGGACGCGACTGATACCCCCGCGCCGGACCTCCGACCCTCACTCGTCATAACATCAAGGCCGACACAGCCTGCCTCCACAACCGCGCCAGCACTACAAAGAATCGCAAAGGTAGCAGGAACACTCTGCTTTGTCTGAGACATCTTTAGTAGCATTCAAACGCCCGTGAGATCATTTACGGATCCACACCCAGCCTTTACCACCCTTCGATAAACACCACCTTTACCACAGCAATGGACGCAAAAGAGATCGAACTCCGCGGCAAGGCCATCGGAAAGGCCGTCGCTGAAGGCGAGCCCAGCGCATCTGTGCTTAAGCTGCTCGGCGACTTGAAGACTGGTGTCCAAGCGACCGAGGACCTTTTGCGCTCAACAAGGATCGGTGTCACCATCAATCGTCTGCGTTCACACAAGGACCCGGCTGTGCAGAAAGTGGCAACAGAGCTGGTAGCAAAATGGAGGGATGAAGTTAAGAAGAAGCAACCCGCGAAGAAGGATGGCCCTGCGAAAGTAGCATCGAACGGTGCTTCGACATCGTCACCTGCTCCTCCACCTTCAGGCACCGCGTCTCCGGCACCCAGCCAGGCCAAGAAGAAGCATGATGTACCCTCAGACAAGCGAAACCACAAGACAGACAAGGTCAAATACCAAGTCACCGGAAGCGAGGCACGCGACAACTGCGTAAGGCTGATGTACGATGGTCTAGCTTTCATGAGCGAAGCGAGTAAGTACATGCCTACGATGCACCCCGCCGTCTGCTAATACATGCAAAAGTGCCCGACGAAATCCTCAGCACCGCCAAGCAAGTCGAAGCCGCAGCCTACAGCAACGCAGGCAGCGTAAACGACGCCTACAAGGGCAAGATGCGCTCCCTCTTCCAGAACCTCAAGAGCAAGTCAAATCCCCAACTCCGCCGGCGCGTCCTCGTGGGCGACATCCCCGCAAAGAAGTTCGTCGTCATGACACACGACGAGATGAAGTCGGACCAGCGACGAGCGGAGGACGAGAAGATTGAGCAGGAGAACATGAACCAGGCCATGGTTGCCCAGGTCGAGAAGGCCATCTCAAAGGAGTTTCAGTGCGGAAAGTGCAAGCAGAAAATGGTCAGTTATAGTCAGGCGCAGACGAGGTCGGCTGATGAACCTATGACGACGTTTTGTGAGTGCATGAACTGCGGTAATCGGTGGAAGTTCTCTTAAGGTGGGGGTGCTGGTGATGTGGTTGAGATGTATGTTTGGTGTAAGACTATGGGTGTGTGTTGAAATTCCGAAAAAATTGCAGTAGCGGGCGTTTCTACATGAAGGAGGGAAGGGCTGGGAGGGGAGTGCATAGAAGCTTGTGGGAGAGGCTTCTGCAGGGGGTTTTTTTTTCCTCCTCTGAGTCTTGACGTATAGATTGCCTGATATACAATCAGTTTATCTGGGCCGTATTTATCTTTTCACGCTTGATCTGAGATGGTCATCACCATTCTTCAACGCATGATAATCTTTTTGCTCCTCATGTTTTTTTCTTCCTTTAGTGAAGACAGATACTCTTCTTGTCCATGAAAAGCTTATTCAACTAGCTTACTGTACAGCAGCTTATTTAGCCCCCTCCCCTTTCCTTATCCGTTGCGTGGTAGAGCAAGCATGTCATCGTCTCGTCTTTTCTCTGGATCTAGCAAACGACGATAGCAGTGGCGCACTTGCTTACCTTTATACCGGAGATAGGCGATGTAAACGACACTACAATGCACATCTTGCCCAAGACTTTATAGTGGTGTAGGCCACGTCTCTCCTTCTCTGCTGCTGCGTTCGCAGGTACACAATCTAGTGTTACTGCACTACTTGTCTCTTGCCAGCTTTTTTGACATGCTCGCATTTTCTCGTTTTCCCCACTTGTTCTCCTTCTCATATGTTTCCTCTTTCCCAGTGTTACTATAGATATTAGCAGTGTACTGTCGCATCTCCCCGTGAAACAAGCAAACCAAGCATGTTATCACCTTATACCGATCGACGTCCGGATCCGCCTACATCAGCCGTCTATCCGTCCCATCTTCATCCTTTTGCTATGCAAGACGCCGCGTATTTGATTAGAATGTGAATCGTTAGTGGTATATAGGGGTATCAGGAAGCCTGGTTTCCTTACTGCGACACTTCAAGTGGGTTTCTAGAGTAGTGATGTGATTGATTTGGTGCTTTGAAGCCGTGGGAAGAACGTGATGGTACAATGCGTTCCAGCATGAGAAATCATACCGAGCGAACAGATTGGAGTCACGAGAGATAAATGAGGAGCCGCTCGTTCTTTTTCAACATCTTTGACTTGTTCTGTGAGATGTTACGGATGAGAATATGTAGGGTTTGTCTAATCACGCACATACGCAGCCACCATGGCACATTAAACACGTCTGGAAAAAATGTGGCAATTCTGTTCTCCTTCCCTGCATGTCTCTCTCTCGACCAGGTACCTCTGGGTTCTTGCTCGCTCTAGTCCGCGACGAGCGTAACGCTTTGCATGTTTACAAAAAAAAGAAAGGAAAGAAAAACAAAAAGGTTCCAAAAGAGGTGGATGCTATGCACATAGATACACCGCTATAAGAGAGTAATTACGACGCTTGACATCATCGTTCATCGGGCGTATGCTGTACAATGCACCCCCCATGATTCCTACATACGCCGAGAGGTGGAGGCTTTCGAGTCGGCAACCATTCGCTTCATGGTTGATGCGGAAAGGAGAGAGAGAGAGAGAGAGAGAGAGAGAGAGCGAGAAGCTTCCAATGCCCCAGACTGGGGAGGACGTTGTTGCGGCTCGAGTCTGGTTCGAAAACCCAGGAACAACGAACGAACCAACATGTGCTTCCAGAGATTCCGAAAGAAAAAGACCGGGGTTATTGCCTTCATCATCCGGCCTAGAACTTGAACGTGCTCTTCTTGCGCCCTATGCTGAACCGATTCTTGCCCTCCCTATCGCTATCATGGGTCGGTGTATCTGGGGGATTGGTGTCGTCGGCGTTACCATCCTTGTCCTTGTTTCCGGACCAGAATTTCGGTTTGCTTTTGAGACTCATAGAGGTGTGCCTGAATCGGCTTAATCCACTCATACCCTTGACACTGCCGAAGCCATTTGGTTGCTTTTCCTTGTCTCCGCTGGCGGTTGAAGGCGGTGGTGGCACTTCACCGCTTACAACGCGCTTCTTCTCTTCTTCTACGGCAGATGCTTTGCTGGCTTCCAAAACCGCCTTGAGCTCTTCTTCTTGTTTGCGGTAGTTTTCTCGTCGTTGAATCTCCATCTCTTTGCGCTTTTGCTTGGCCTGCTTTTCGAGCTCCTTTTCGTGGGCTTTGCGTTCCTTCTCTTCCTTTCCTTTTCCGAAAAGTCCGAGGTTGCTCTTCCGCGGTGCAAGGGCGGGCATATGGGATGTGGTTTGTTCGACCGGATGATGATCTGTATTTGTTTCGGCATGTGCGAGGGGCGGCGCGGTAGCAGCGTGGTCGAGACTGGCGAACTTGTCGGCTTCTTCGAGTGTGGGCGTTGTCGCGTTGTTGAAAGCGTGATACGGGGCGCCGTTTGTGCCGTTCTGTTTTGGTGTGGTGACGGCTTCCTGTGTCATCTTTGCGGCTTGCTCTGCTGCAGCCAATGCGTCGGCTTCTTGCTCCTTCATCATGGCCTCTTCTGTGGTTTCTTGGTAGAACAGGACATAAGCGCATGCTAGAACATTTTCACCACCGAAGAAGTTCCTGACATAAGCCTTGTCTACCGGTTCCACCATCTCGTCATCGAATAACAGCCAGCCTCGGTCTTGTGTCTTGATGATAGAAACATAGTGTCCGTGGTATGGTCCGCCTCCGATGTGTACGACTACGGCGTAGAGTTCATATAACCTGTCCGGATCTTCGGCATCATCTGTAGTGTTAAACAATCGAAGGTAGAAGGGGTATACGACGCGATGGAACAGCTTCTGTAACCGCTGCAAATCCTCTGTGTATTTGAAGCGCTTCAGGTGCAGGGCGAGAATCTTGGGTAATCGCTTGATCTTCATCCTCTTCTCCGCCTCTTGCAGACCTCCGCAATTGTCGCAGTGGAACTTGTTTCGCTCACACAACATCTCTTCTTCAGAGAACTTTCGTAAACAGCTCGTTACGGACGAATGCTGTTCAAGATCGACAGACAGGTCTAGGAACGCTTCGTCTCGTTGTGACGTGTTTTCGCAAGTGAGGCATCGGGTCTCGGATGTCAATGTGCCCTCGAACAGCTCGTGTACCCATCCGGAATTTGATTTCGCAGACGCTACAGAATTCCGGGCTGGTACCACCTCGCCTGATGTTACGGTCGTCCCGTTCTCTTCTACGGCGCGAACCTCGGTAATGCGGTTCTTGGAGAAGTGCTCTACGTTCTCTACAACCTCGTTGAGTAACAAGTTCAGAAACTCGTGTGCGTCCTGGTGCATGGGTGTTCGAAACATTTCGTTATCTCGCCGCAGTATTTCGAGAAGTTTGTGTGGGCTGACTACGCCTATGCGCGACCGGTGTGCTATAACCGCCTCAAAAATGTCCTTGAGCGACGAGAACAAGGATTCGTTCATGCCGTATGCGTTCGCGTTCTCATAGTCCATCTGCAGTACTGGGCCAGCCGCCAAGGCCTGCTTCTTCTTGTACTCGGGCGAATCCTTGTTGTCCTCGGGCTTTGTGCCTGGGGGCTGATTTGTCGCACCTGGCGTGGTAGTTGGTTTCACCGGCGCTTTCGAGGTCGGGCTAGAGACGGAATTGCGCCCTGTTGGCGAGAGGGCTGTACTCTGGCCATTGGGGAGATTGGTGTTGATCTTGGGTAGACCGGACGTGGGCCTCTCGAGGGCTTCTGGGGGTGATCGGGCGGGGAAGTTGATGACCTGCTCCCGAAAGGGCACGGAGTAGTAGAGACATTGTACGATGGAGTTGCAGTAGCTGTTGGGGAAGTCAGCATGGGATGGCGCGGGCGCAGATGGGTGGTAGGTAGATAGGTGTATGCATACCATGTGCTTCCAAACTAGACGGGACGACTTGATTAGCAAGCGGACTCGGTCGGCGCATTCATACGAGGGCACTCACGTTCTCGAAGCCAAAGAACTTGTCGCTGCCGTCACTGCGCAGAGGTCCAGCGTTCAGCAGCAGCTTCTCTAGCGGCGTGACTTCTGGCGCGTTGGGGTCCTTCTTGACGGGTATGCTGCCGGTCGCAGGACTCAACGGAGGCTATGGGCGTGTCAGTAACAGACAGGGGGCTCTCGTTCATGGACTTACAGCGCCAGACTTGATGCGACTGAAAAAGGAACTCATGGCTGCCGTGCTAGGTTTCCGGCGCAGGGTGCGGTGGGGTGCAGGAGGGCTCAACCGGGCGTTGTGAGGCAGCTGCTTCAAGCGGCGATGGAGGCGCAGTCGAGCAACAAGATGTGGAGAACAGGTGAGAGGAAGCTGGGGGCAACATGGAGAGCGGAGCAGGCGCTGGGTGAAGGATTGCAATTCACTCACTGCGGCTTGGAAGGCTGGCACGTTAGGGTAGCAGAGCCGGAGCCGAACGCGAGGCTTGCTCTTTGGGACAGCTTAACGGGACTAAAGGCACCCCCGGCGCGCAATGAGAGAGGCCGAGAGTTCCCCACGACCCGGCACACACGCCCACACGACCCCGCCACGAGGAAACGGGACCGAGCTAACGCTGATGCCATCCGTTCTCACCCAATGTTATCCCGAGCCATCTCACGGTGCGACGGATTGCGGTGGGGCCATTGTACCGTCGAACATGCATGGAACAATCTGACATGGTCGCTGTCAGACTGAGAACATGGACACTTACTTGTACCGCCCAGCCCCAACACCTTGTGCCGCCCGCGTGCCTGATGTGCGAGACCCCCAGCCATGCATGCGCCCTAAACTCCCACCAGTCAGGCCCCGACCCTGCTAGAACAAGACTGGCAAGCAGCCGTGGCGCTTGTTGGCGGCTGTCGCGAGATCGTCATTGGAGAGAAGGGAGCTCCTTCTAGCGTCTTCCCGTACTCTGGTCGTGACAAGCATCCATCGAGTTCCAGAGCATGACGACACCAGGGCTGCCGCTGCACATTCTTCCTCAGCCAGGAAGGACAACGTTGAACCGTTGAACCGTTGAACCGTCGAACCTCATCTCCGCGGCACGCATCCCCCGCACTTCGCAGCTAGACGACGGCAGAGGTGTTGTACTCGAGCAATGCGGCGCCGAAGAACATCACGAATTACAGCCAACGCGTGCGCGCCTAAGCTCTGCCCGCGCCTCTTTTCTTGTACTCATGTGCCGCTGCTAGACACCTCTCACAGACATCATCCCCACACACCGCCATGTCGCCACTGCCACCTAGAAATAGCCCAGAAGGGCGGGTATGAATTATTTGTGCACCTGCTGCAAATAGCCACCCCTTTACCCGAACTCCTTCTCACCTGCCGACTCCCACAAATGCTAATGGTGCGCGTCTACACACACGCATGACACAATGGTACAACAGAGAAATAAATAGAAGAACAACATCATAGCCTCCGCAGTCGCTTGCTAGCGCCCAGCTCGATTGCTGTGCGACTGTTGAGGATAAACTCCTCGTTCCCGCCCTCTGGTGGGTTTGCCTGAATATACTCCCGTCGTATTCTCGCTGCCTCCTTATCCCATGTAGCGACACGTTCCTTAAAGTCCGCCGTGTTAGCTGTCGCATCATCTCGTGCGTTGCTAGCTTGGTCAAGGTACGGTTGCTTGACTTCTTGCTCTGCTGTGCGCCATTTCAACCCAACCGCATTGCGTATCTCCTGCTTCGGTGCTTTGGCTTCTGGGTTGCCGCTCTTAGCTCTGTGCGCATCATCGCACTCTTGCTTGCAAATATACCAAAAGTCCTTTGTGAACAACAGAAACGGGTTGACGCCCGCACGTCCTGGCTTGATCGGACGCTCGCCGATTTGATCCAAGATGGCCCCTATTATCGCGGCTTCGTAGTCTTCATCGCGCTGAACCCGTCCAGACTTGTTCTCCCGTTGTGCTGGAACAGCAGGCTCAAACCGACGCTTCGACTCCGCAGTTGGTGTCGCTGAAGGCTCTGTCTTGATCGTCTTCTTCTCCACAAGCGGACTCGGTATCTCGATAGGCCCAAGTACTGTCTCGGCCACCTCCGCAGCGACTCGAAGCCCTGACAAGTACGCGCCGTGTACCGTGGCAGGATGTGTGCCGCAAGTCGCTTCACCAGCGAAATGCAATGGGCCATGCGGACGTGCCATGACATCGTAGTCGCCTGTTTGTGTTTTCGGTCCAACGTATGAGTAACTGCCTCGGGCGTATGGGTCTCTCTTCCACCGCGTTACGATCGCTTCGGATGGGAGCGGCACAGGGTTCGGTGCGAACATGGAGTCGAGGCGATCGGTAACTTCTTTGACGAGCTGGTCGTCCGAGGTCGCTTCAGCGTAGTGAGCAGCATCGCCAGCCATCAGTGCTACTAGCACCGGCTTTCCACTCGTCTTTATGCAGTTCCAGAACAGATAGAACCGTCCGCGTTTCGAAGAGTAGTCCTCTGGTCGCATGCTGGCCTCATGTTCTGCTTCATTGAGCAGACCGAACATGTCTCGATCCGGTTCCCAGAAGGCCTTCTCATACACGAGAATGATCTACAAACATCGTCAGAAAGCGCATCAATAAATGACTGACTAGGCTGACCTTGTTCAGAAGTCCGAAGCCCATCCGTTCAATGACATCCTGCTTCCAATCAGGAAGTGGAGGCTCGAACTTGATGGAGCCGGATTTCAGCACCCCAAGAGGAGTGGTGAGGATGACCTGATCGGCCTCAAACGTCTCGCCGTTGGCGCACTCGATCCTGACAGCCTTGCCTACTCGCTGTTCCTCGGTATCGTAGTGGACAGTCTTAATGGGTGTGCTAAAGCGGATATCCAGTCTGCTAGGACATTGCCACAATCCGCGCGGGACCTGCTGGTAACCACCAATCAACTCACTGTGTTCACCTTCGAATTCGTTTCCGATGTCCTGATCCCAACCACTCAGACTGAGCTGATTCACGCTCACAGCATTCGCATATTCGAGGTTGGCGTGATGCCAATTGAGTAGGCGCATATCCCTAGGTTTGATGTCGACCAGCGATTGGTACTGTCGGAGCCCTTCATCCATTGTTTGTCCCAACGTGGGATATTCCGAGGCTTTTGCAATCGTATCGAGGTCCAACGACTGCGTGTCTGTCGCACCTGGCTTCAGCTTCCATCCCATGCTCTGTACCGTCTCTGCAGCGGTGACTTCAGGGTTAAAGCCAGCGCTCAGCTGATAAGCCCTACCGGCTAGTTTCTCTACCCCTGTTGTTGGTTTTTCTTGCTTTGTTGATGCCGTGCTCGTCGCGTTGGCGGACAAAGGAGCATCAGATTGTTCTAGCTCAGCAATCGTAGGTCCGTCCACATCGGCTGGCTCACGGCCAAAAGCTATCAGATTCCGATCGCCTTCTACTGTTCTATGAGCCGGGGGCTTATTTCGGAAGGCTGCCGCTCGTTCTAAGACATCGTTGTATAGCTTCTCCACCAGTATGTCTTGACTCCTTTCGACGACAGTACCGTCGTAATCGTAGAGTATAGTATTGTCTCGCAAACCATGGTAAGGTAAACCGAGCTGACCACGGATGATTGAGTTCAACGGGTTGCCGTGTTCATACCCTGTGACGATTTGAGCACCCATCTCGGCTGTGCAACGATGACCAGGAGGCAAGGTGGAACTCGATTGATTGAGAAAAGGGTGTGAGTACACTCGTCCACCCACTCGTGGGCGAGCTTCGAGAATGATGATTTTTGGTGGTCGTTCTCCGGCGTCTGTCAATTGATCTCCGAGCTGAGCGAAGATACCCTCCAGCTGCCGAGCGCAGCCCAGCCCTGACATGCCTGCACCGACTACAATGATTGTCCGCCTCGGCGCGGTTTTAGCCTTCGATTTCGAGAGGGGACCGGTGGTGTTTGGTATTTCAGCGCATCCGAAGTTGATGTATCCATGTCTCATGAGCCACACGTAAGCCACCCTTGCCAGACCAAAATAACGTTTGTCACGAGTACAGCCCGCAGCTTCTTCGAAGGAGACATATACCAGAGGATTGCGATGCCATAGACGCAGAATCGCGTTCCTAATGTTCAGGTAGATGGTGACCTGTGCGTGGGTAACATGCTCACGTAAGAGCTTGTACTCCGCTGGGTGTAGGGTGAACGGATTGAGCCGGCTGTTCTCTGCTGCCAGAATGCACTGGCGACCGAATTCATGCCAGGAGAGATCCGAAGGTATGCTCGAATTTGCCTTCAGCTCGCCAGCCTTCCCTTTCACAGGAAGTGAATTCGTCCTGCGATGCTTATTTTGCTGTTCGTGCGATTGCGAGAGCTCAGGCGTCTTCGACGCCTGTGATTCGCGACTCAGACTCTGTGGTGTTCTCGCCATGAACGCGTTATCTCCCCGGCGACCCTTTAATAATAAATGAGTTTCCGCGTCGTTTCCGTTAACAAACGTATGTGAACTGCCGCCGTTTTGATGCGAAGTCTGCTTATTCTGAATATTAGTCACACCGTTGGTGGCTGAGTTGGGGATGAATGGATTCTGCAGTGGCGAAGGGGTGTAGTTGGCCGCATATCCATTGACGAATGCGCCTGGGGTGGATCCTTCCCCTTCGTGACTTGTACTGGGTTCCGATGTATCGTGGGAGTCGCCGTAGTGCACGGACGATGCACTCGATTCCCGGCCGTAGCCCAAGTTACTAAACCCAGGTATAGGTGCGATGCCGCCTTTCAGATGTATACTATCATTGGACATGGGCAACGATAAAAGATCATCGTGAGTCTGATCGAAGAGGTACGAGCCGTCATCGAGCGCGGTAGGATCGGCTGTGGATGCGATGGAGAACATATTGATGAAGATCCGATGAGGGAAGATGGTAGGCACCTGACAAGGAAGCGGCTACGGGCCGCAGTCAGCAGTTGACCTCACAATCGTAGCCAGATTTCTGAGCGGATAGCGAATGGGGTCGTATTGTGCAAAGCATGAGGGATCTCGTTGAACTTATAGCGAGGGTGGCAGGGTGCAGGTAGGTGATGGACTGATGCCCAGACTTGTGGAGGTCAAGGCACGAAAAGAAACGCACCATACCCACCTAGGCAAACTCCGTCCAAGCCAACCCGGTCGTTTTCGACTTCATCCCTCTCCAGCCCAATTCGATCCATCCATCCACGCTCCGTCATCACGACAGCGCGATCGTGTAAAGGTCTTGATGGTTAATGCGCAGCTTGGCGTCGACGAAACGCCGGCGTTCGCCATGGGCAACCCCGCTCTTACGGAAGCGAGCGTTGCTACAACGCGTAGCAGGAAGACCATCCAGCCATCCAGCCACCTCCATCAGCATCTTCGAGGCTTATGGTAAGAACGTGCGCGATGTAGAAAGCGCATGCGCTCACTGTTCTCGTTTTCTTTCATTGTCAATTGCGCCCAACTTCCAAAGACATTAGGATACTACGAGTCTCCTTTTCGTCTTACCTATATCGCACCGTATTGCTCGCGCGCAAAACTGATAATCGTAGTTCACGGCAGATATGAATGACATACACGGTAAGTCTATGATAGGAGTCAGGGATAGAGAGGTGCGTTGCCCCATTTTGGTCAGAACGAAACTGATCAAGACATCCAGAAGACAACACGCCTGCGCGAGCCCACCTCAATCTGAAACCAAAATGCGTTTGTGTCACACTCAGCAACCGAGCCTTGCCATCTACTTCGTATATACCAACCGTTATCGTATGCCTTTCCAATCGCACATCCGGACGCATATTCATCTCAAATCGAGAAAGAAAGCACGCATGGTGATGCCGCACGTGCTTCCATAGGTACACATGTCTACCAATGAACTTCAAGCATGGGTTCTATATAGATCATGATATTTTGATGGTATACTGTGAAGAGATCAGACATGATTGTGTTAAGACCTGGCGGATGGACCCCACTGGGCATAATGCTTAGTTTTCCATACTCCGCCTTTGCGGTACACATGGCACAGGCTTTCAGCGCTCTGTTAAGCGCTCACGGTCAAGTGTGTGTTTTCCATCCGTGGCATGTTATGATTGCACTCTTTCGAACTGTGGTCTTTGTCGTGTGTTATATTCCACGATCATGAACTGCATGTCCCGTGATGTAATAGAATATCCTTAATACAAATTCCTCATACATCTCTACACAAGCATTGTATTTCGGTTCCATCGCGAAGATTTGACAGTCATCAATGACTGTAATTGATTCCAAGGTTTTACGGAACGGAATATAATCACGTGCATGCCACGCTAGCTGCGACTCTTCCGGCGATACCATAGCGCCACTCCAACATCTGGGCGAGCACACCGTCTTTCGGCGCCTGCCCAAATATTCCCCTCTCGCGACTCCGCAATAAAAAAACAATGCGATGGCCTTGGTCAGGCAATGGCGATGACCGGAAGAGCACTGGTCTCTCTCCATGGGACACGAACACGGACTCAAACGATGTTCCAAGGTTGTGGTTGGAGGCGCGGACCCTGATTCCGTCCCTCGCACTAACAGTATCCACGGTCGCTGCTGTCCGCCTATACAAGAGTTATTTACGGCGCATTCCAACCGTCAACCATATCAAACCAGATTACTTCCGGCGCAGAGGCTTATTCGGCCAGGTCACGAGTGTTGGGGATGCAGACAATTTTAGGATTTACCACACACCAGGTGGTAGGATAGCGGGATGGGGATGGTTACCCTGGAAAAGAGTGCCTACTACAAGAGATGGATTAAAAAACCAGACAGTGAGTCTTGCTCAGCAACCAGGCCTGAGGACGTCAGTCCCGGTCTTGCACTTTTATAACCACCACTAAATACAATTACAGCTCCATATACGAATAGCTGGAGTCGATGCGCCCGAACTTGCACATTGGGGTCGAGAAGCTCAGCCATTCGCAAAAGAAGCCCATGAGTGGCTCATCAACCTAGTTCACCACCGCCGAGTACGCGCCTACATATATCGGCGTGATCAGTACGATCGCGTGGTTGCTCAGGTCTATGTGCGCCAATGGTTCTTCAAGAAAGATGTAGGACTGGAGATGTTGAAGGCAGGACTAGCAACCATATATGAAGCCAAGTCGGGTGCTGAGTTTGGCGCTGTCGAGGACCAGTACAGAGCTGCAGAGAAGAAGGCTCGGGAGAGCCAAGTTGGAATGTGGGCCAAGCCAAGTTTAAGACAGCGACTGAGTGGAACGACGAACAAAGTATTGGAGAGCCCACGAGAATACAAGGCTCGACATGGTGCGGCGGAGAAAGCAGAAAAAGCGAAGAAGGCTGGGTGATAGGAATCAATACTGAGGATAAAGCCACATGTTCGCATAGCAGCGGCAGTAGAGCGGTGCTGCGATCGTGGCAGCCTCACAGATCGCGCCGGCTCAAATTCAGGCAGAGTCACCAAGATTTGGCCGCAAGGCCCGATTACCCCACAAAGCGAGTCAAAGACTGGAAGTCCATCGGTAATTGTGTGATGGCGGCTGCAAACTTTCTGGTTGTTGTTGGGCTGCGGCGCGATCACATCAGAATATAGTTTAGGGTTGGCAGAATTACGAATCATGCTAGTTTTCCTCAGAGGGGCATCTGGGTACCGACGAAGCGCAGACGGCCCTCAAAGCAGTAATCCAACGTCGATGCAAGTGCGCTAGGGCACAAGGATTAGTACCTGTGTGACTCCATTGAGAAAAGTTCTGCAAGACGATGTCAAAATTTCTGCTCATCCGTGCTTCGTGACAGAGGCCGGGGAATCGAGGTTCGGCGCCGCAATCGGTCCTCCGCGTGGAGGTTCTTTGCGACGGGACGAGACAACAGATTGGCATATTCGCAATTGTACTGGGCGTGCTTGCTATTGAGTCATCGCATTGACGTGTCTACGGGCTTTAATTAACATGTATACAAACATTGAAATATCTCAAAGGACTCCCTTCAAGGCATCTCTACATCTCTACATCGCGTCTTTGTTGATCGTCGGCGGGCTTATCTGTGCGTTATCGGAGATAGCTTGATTGGCCGTCGCGCATCACTGGAATTTTTTGGCTGCCGCATCACAGCTTCCCCACAGATTGTTCATAAGCCCGGAGGGAGTCATTCGTGCTCTACTCAGCTAGGGTCGAGCTATAGCCCTTCAATTGCACCTGTCGGCCACCGAGCGACCTTCTTCCCGCGCGTTCGTCGCCTTTCCTTGTCGTTACACCTCAGTCAAGCTCGCAGCTCTCCGCCTGCCTGTCCGCCTGCAAATGGCTCTCTGCGGGCGTCTAGCACGTCGCGTACCTACCCTCGCAGGTCAGACACGATCGATTGCGCCATCCACATACCCAAGGAGCTTCACAACCCGAAGCGCCCGGCCTGTGACCTCTCTCCGCTCGAGCAGTGAGTCACCCGCTGTTTACCGACAGCTGCGGGCATTCACAAAGGTCGCGTCGACATGGAATAAGACACAGACAGCACCAAATGCCGAGGCATACCTAAAGAGTGGCGTCATTGCTGGCGCCCAAGACTTGGTAGACGTCAAGAAAGTCCTTGTCATTGGAAGTGGTGGTCTCAGCATTGGTCAAGCGGGAGAGTTTGATTACTCAGGTGCGCAAACAACATTCTCGAAAAATACAGGAATGACTCAGGACTGACCCAATTGCAGGTTCGCAAGCTCTCAAGGCCCTCAGGGAAGCTGGCGTCAAGTCTGTTCTGCTCAACCCCAACATTGCTACCATTCAAACATCCCACGTGCTCGCCGATGAAATCTACTACCTGCCCGTAACGCCCGAATACGCTGAATATGTTATCCAAAAGGAGAGGCCTGATGGTATCTTCCTTAGCTTTGGTGGCCAGACTGCGCTGAACCTGGGTGTCCAGATGGACGCCAAGGGTATTTTTGAGAAGTACGGTGTCAAGGTTCTTGGTACCAGTGTGCAGACTCTCAAGACCAGCGAGGACCGTGATCTCTTCGCTCGCGCCCTCGACGAGATCAACATTCCAATTGCCAAGTCTATTGCCGTTTCTTCGGTTGACGAGGCATTGGACGCTGCTGAGAAGGTCGGATACCCCATCATTGTGCGTGCAGCGTACGCGCTTGGTGGTCTCGGTTCTGGTTTTGCGAACAACCCGGAGGAGTTGAAGAACCTTTCGGCCCGTTCGCTCACTCTGTCGCCTCAGATCTTGGTTGAGAAATCACTCAAGGGCTGGAAGGAGGCCGAGTACGAGGTCGTGCGCGATGCAAGCGACAACTGTATCACCGTTTGCAACATGGAGAACTTTGACCCTCTCGGTGTACACACTGGTGACAGTATCGTCGTATCGCCAAGTCAAACATTCAGCGACGAGGAATACCACATGCTCCGGTCTGCGTCTATTAAGATCGTCCGTCACTTGGGAGTTGTTGGCGAGTGCAATGTACAGTACTGCTTGCAGCCAGACGGTCTTGACTACCGAGTCATCGAAGTCAACGCCCGTCTGTCTCGTTCATCTGCATTGGCATCCAAGGCAACTGGTTACCCCCTGGCTTACACTGCGGCGAAGATTGGTCTCGGACACACTCTGCCTGAACTGCCCAACGCCGTCACCAAGACCACCACCGCGAACTTTGAGCCCAGTCTCGATTACGTCGTAACCAAGATGCCCCGATGGGATCTTAGCAAGTTCCAGAACGTCAAGCGCGACATCGGCAGCTCCATGAAGTCGGTTGGTGAGGTTATGGCTATTGGTCGCACATTTGAGGAGTCGTTCCAGAAGGCTTGCCGACAGGTCGACCCCAAGTATCTCGGTTTCCAGGCTGAGAAGTATGGCGAGAACCTCGACGAGGAGCTCAAGAACCCTACTGATCGCCGATGGCTCGCTGTTGGTCAGGCTTTGTTCCACGAAGGCTACACCGTCGACAGGGTTCACGATCTCACTAAGATCGACAAGTGGTTCTTGCACAAGCTCCAGAACATTGTTGACTGCACAAAGGAGCTCGAGGAGATTGGCAGCCTCTTTGGCCTCAAGAAGGAGATTATCCTCAAGGCTAAGAAGCTCGGTTTCTCTGACAAACAGATTGCCAAGGCCGTCAACAGCACAGAGGACGAGGTCCGCGCGCGCAGGAAGGGCTTCGGCATCAAGCCATGGGTCAAGAGGATTGACACTTTAGCTGCAGAGTTCCCAGCAAATACAAGTGAATTAATTTCCCCCCTGTTTGAAGACACACTTGCTAACGATTCATAGACTACCTCTACGTGAGTAATCCTTTGACGCAAAAATATTGAGGGCCGTGAAGACCTCCAGGACCCCATACGATCAAACCCTTCAACGTTTTTAAAGACATTGTAGTCACTAACCTATATCTAGACCACCTACAATGCCTCCTCCCACGACGTTACCTTCGATGACCACGGTGTATTGGTTCTGGGATCGGGTGTCTACCGTATCGGAAGCTCAGTCGAGTTCGATTGGTGCGCCGTCAACGCTACCCGCTCCCTCAATGCCCTGGGCAAGAAGACTGTCATGATCAATTACAACCCCGAAACATACTCTACCGATTTCGATGTCGCCGACAAGCTATACTTTGAAGAGCTCAGCTACGAGCGTGTCATGGACATTTACGAGCTCGAGACCGCTAGCGGTGTTGTTGTTTCCGTCGGTGGTCAGCTTCCCCAGAACATTGCTCTGAAGCTGCAGGAGTCTGGAAAGGCCAAGGTTCTCGGAACTGATCCCCATGACATTGACAAGGCCGAAGACCGTCACAAGTTCTCTTCTATCCTTGACTCAATCGGTGTAGACCAGCCGGCCTGGAAGGAGCTTACTTCGTACGACGAGGCGAAGAAGTTTGCCAACTCTGTCGGATACCCAGTCCTCGTCCGCCCATCGTATGTCCTTTCCGGTGCTGCCATGACTGTCATCCGTGGTGAGGAAGAGCTGAAGGAGAAGCTTCTTGCTGCTTCCAACGTCTCGCCCGACCACCCAGTTGTCATCACCCAGTTCATCGACGGTGCTCAGGAAATTGACTGCGACGCTGTCGCTTCCAACGGAAACGTCCTTGTCCACGCCGTCAGTGAGCACATCGAAAACGCTGGTGTTCACTCTGGTGACGCTACCCTCGTCCTGCCCCCAGTCAACCTCGACAAGCGCATCCAAGAGCGTGTCAAGGAAATTGCCGACAAGGTTGCCAAGGCCTGGAACATCACCGGTCCTTTCAACATGCAAATCATCAAGGAGGAGGTCGAGGGCTCTGAGCCCAACCTCAAGGTTATTGAGTGCAACCTCCGCGCTTCTCGTTCGTTCCCCTTCGTCAGCAAGGTTCTCGGTACCAACTTCATTGATGTTGCCACCAAGGCCCTTGTCGGCCGTGACGTCCCTGAGCCCACGGACCTCATGACCGTGGAGAGGAATTACCTCGCTACAAAGGTTCCTCAGTTCTCCTGGACTAGGTTGGCTGGTGCTGACCCCTACCTCGGTGTCGAGATGTCGTCTACTGGTGAGATGGCATGCTTCGGTAAGGACCTCGTTGAGGCCTACTGGGCATCGGCACAATCCCAGATGAACTTCCGCCTTCCCCAGCCTGGTGAGGGTCTTCTCTTCGGTGGTGATGTCACCCCCGGCTCGCTCCACTCCAACTCTTTGGTCCAGATCGCCAAGTACGTGCACGCACTCGGCTACAGGTTCCTCGCTGCCAACAAGGACGTGAAGGAACTCTTGGAGAAGAACACCGAGGGCGTCTCTGTTGATGTCATCGAGTTCCCCAAGGAGGACAAGAGGAAGCTCCGTGAGGTGTTTGAGAAGAACGACATTCGCGGCTGCTTCAACCTGGCCAAGTACAGGGCGAACGGTCTTCTTGACGAGGACTACGTAATGAGGAGGAACGCGGTCGACTTTGGTGTGCCGCTATTCATGGAGCCCAAGGTAAGCTTATCCGATGTCAAGCTGTGATATCAGAAACTAACATTATTGCAGACTGCCGTCTTGTTCGCTCAATGCATGAGCGAGAAGCTGCCCAAGAAGGAGGGTATTCCAAGTGAGGTCAGGTCATGGAGTGACTTTGTCGGTGGCCGACCTTTGTAAAAGGTATCGGACACGGGGAAGATGAAACATTGTAGTATAGGAAATATACCCAGATGAAGGGTCAGGTTAGGCTAGATTTGGGAAAATGGTTGGGTATGAAGATTATGTTCTCATGTGTATAGCGTTCTCAGCTCGCGATCAAAACTATTACAGGTCGTGGCGTTTTCTTTGCTTCTTTCTTGCAGGGTGGGGAAAAAGTCTATTATTTATATTAGCTGAACGGCTTGAATACATCTAAACTATTAACTGTATAGTAGCTATGGTCGACCTCTATTACCATGGTCCCAGCCCTAACACGTCCTAATGACTAGGTATGTCTTAACGAAGCTCTAGAACCGTTCTAGAATTATTCCGATAAACACAACTATACTTCTTCCGCCCGACTACCAATTCAAGTACATGTTTCCTAACACCCAGGGTGGCGCCTTGAGGACTACAACCTTCCCCTCACGTGCATGAAGAGCACTTGTTCCTGATCTCGTCAAGTGACTTTAAGGCGATATCGACGATTCGGAATCTCCCGAAAACTCGTTTTCTGACTCCGAGGAAGTGGAGACATCATCCGCCCTTTTCTTCTCTTCGTTAGAGATCCTACCCTTTTTCGCAGCACTATCCCGCTGTTTGCGGGGCTGTGGCCGTGCCAGTTGATCATCCCCGCTCGATCCAGGCCGTGAATATGGTCCCTTTTGTGCCTGGTTCAAATTCAACGCTCACAGCTGTTTCCAGGACATACAAGCACTCTGCGGGTATGCTTCATCATCTTACATCTCCATCTCATCTGTATGGCTAGGAACATCTTCGTTGGTACACTACTCAGCATCATGACGCAAGGAAGTCTTCAGCTTGCTCGAAGCGAGACTTGGCAGAAGCATTGAAAAAAGCATGTTTAGCAGACACCGGTGCCTGTGGCTCGTACAGGAGGCCATTTAATTCAGTCAGGTCATGTATCACTGTAGAATACCAGTTTCGCGACTTGGAGTGTGGGACTTAAAACGAATCCTGTACGACGATGTGCAGTACCAATTATTAAATTCTCACTCTTTCACCCCACTGTGTTTTCCCCGACAAATACTACGAGAACAGCCGCGTAACCTGCAGTCGTTGACAGAACCGCAATGGGATCACTCAGAGTTACCGCGGCATCGATCCCCCATGTCACTACAAACACAGTCGTTGATACGAGAGCTGTGTACTTGGTGTTGTACAAAACCATCAGCCACATCGTTCCGATCAAAAAGAAAACACCAGCCAAAGAAAGGGCGAGTCGTTTGATGAAGGCTCCCGTCTTTCGTTTTCGTGTCCTTTGCAGAACACAATCTCCCCCGATCGCCTCCCAGGTTTCCTCCCAGGGTTTAGCGAAAGTATCATGATCTATGACTCCAAACTCATCCTCCTGAAGGCTTTGTACTGGGACTTTATTCAATGCCTTGATGAGGACCATTGCATCTAGCCTTTTCTTTGTGGTAACCACGAAAAGGTCATCCAAGCCACGGCTAACACAAGACCTAATATAATCAAAGTCCTTGGTCGCATTAACTAGGTTCTTGAGCTTGTGGTTTCTATTCGAGGCCGGAAAACTGATGACTTACTATATCTCTCAAGAAGGTCCTCCCATCCTTCGGGCTCTTTCTTTGTATAGCGCATCTCCAAGGCCTTCTCAACCAACTTGTATTGCAGTTTTCGCATGTGCATCCGATTCAAGCCTGCCAGATTGACTCTTAAATGTGGTCGTGCATCTTCTTTTGGTTGTGGGGCACCCCATGTTCTGAAGATAGATTTTCTGAATAGACTCATAAGCCAAGGTTTTTTGCCCACTGGCATCGGCTGTCGTATCTTGAAGATTTCTTTCTTGAACAATTTCACAAGCCAATTTCCATCAGATTCATTGTTATTGATTTTCGGCAAAAGCCTTTGCGACGCTAGACGTTGAATCATCAGTGGACATCTCTGAAAGAGCCTTTATGAATTGGTATTTACCTTTGAGGGACGGATCTGGAGCTGAAGGTAATGCAGTTGTCAAATTGACCGGTGGGTCGGGGGTTCCCACGAAAGTACCTCGCCGTTGTTTGAGCCCGTCTCCTAAGTTTTCGAACGAGGCTGGCTAGGAGTGAGAGATGCTGCCAGGGTACTCATTGGATTCAGGTCTGGAATCCTCAAAAGAGACCGCACGGATGCCTGGAAGACTAGTGGGCTCATTCCATACCGAACCATTAGCTCATGCAGTTTGGGGTGTACTGGGTGTCACCTCTAATGAGAAACTTCGGCCTGAGTATGGTAGAGCGAGAAATGATTCGTGGTGTGACCGTGTATGTGAGTCTACTGATGGACTGGCATCACTCGCGGGACTGTTCATTGAGGTGGTTTGTCCATTTCCATGACCTGCGATAATTCCGAACATGTCTGTCCATTATGATGTGAGAAATTCATTGCTGTTGTCTATGCAGGCTTCAGGGATGTGTTTTTGTCTCGGTGGGATGGCTGGCTCGATTAAACCCAGGCCTTACAATGAATGAATGGCTTTGTTTACATACCAAAATCGTGCTCTTCCACCCTTTCATCAACAAGTCCCAACTCCGCGTCACGTTCCATTGTCGGGACCAAGTGAGCGCGAAAAAAATTGATGCCCAGGTGTAGGTGGTTTTGTTACGGGAGAATTGTTGCGTCGTACGAGTGCGATGCTATACAGTAGCACCTAGGTAGTGCTTGGCGGAGATCTGCACGAGCTGAAAGCCCCGAACAGCGCTTAGCCTAGTTCAACGGGAACGATATACCTAGGTATCGCATGCAGATTGGCGTAGGAGCCAATTCTTGGCCATACCATTCAGCTGATACCACGTCGAATCTAGTTATGGGCAGTGATCGTCACCGAATACTAGATATTCTTTGATAAGCGAGTATGTGTGTTCGCAACAGAATTAACAACTTCCATTTTGTCCTATATATAATTACATATAAGAGGAGTCTTTAAGTTAGTAATAGAGACTACTCTTTTACAATACCATGGTACTGATCAGGTTGCCTGCTTGGCATCATTGCATCATTGCATTTTTCATTTGTTGAAAGCTTTCAGCTTTTCTCCCCTTCTCCCTTCTCTACTAGGCTTTTATTCTACGTCGGAATATCTACTCTAGCCTCGCGCTCTTCTACTATCTATAAAGCGAAACTAGTCGATAGTCTATTGGTTATTTAGCTATGTAAACTCAAATGTAGCTACCTAGAGACGATTTGCCGATTCGGTTGGGAAGAAAAAAATGAAAAGAAAGAGAAAAGAAAAAGGAATAAAGACATGGGTATCGATAAGATGATCGAAGGAGAGGGTGAAGGCAGGACAAAAGGTAAGATATAAATCGATAATGGCGGTTACAGGATTGACATAGATGAGATGGAGGTAGGTGATGTAGTAGATGAGCAACAGCTGCTTATTTGCACGTAAGCCAGAACCTTTCACTATGAATAAATCATTCGGCCTTTGGCGACTGGAATGGATCATCTCCTTGGTACTAGGATATGCTTAGACGGTACAATTCAGCACTGTTACAGCACTAAAGATGGACGATGCTCAAAATACGGCTGGCGAGTCATCAAGGACAATGCAAAACCTGACACCCAGGACGACGGGCGCATAGATGAACGACAGAGAAAACTGGTTGAGCGTGAGAGCGACTTCGATCGTAGAGAAGCTGAGCTGAAAAAGAGAGAGAGGGCGCTAGCGAAGCGTGAGCAAGAGTTAGAGTCAAAGTCGGAC